>JAWQEG010008516.1:0-15000 GCA_033782935.1 Petrolisthes cinctipes
TTTCCGTTTGTTAGGTTGGTTTTTCTGCAATTACACTCGTCTGTCTTCATTATTTAAAAAACTTCAGTATCCACAATCCAAAATGAATTATGATGGACGAATTTAATTAAAATATTCAAAATAAATTATGATACACGAATTGATTTTAAATATACAAGATAAATTATGATAAACGAATTCAATAAAAATACATAAAATAAATTATGATACACGAATTGAATTAAAATATACAAAATAAATTATGATACACGAATTGAATTAAAATATACAAAATGAATAACGTCGAATAGAAGAGAATGATAAATACTTAATGATCTGAAAAGTGAAAAAAAAAAAAAAAAAAAAAAAAAAAATAGCAATACAATTTCCAGGAAGCGAGCGACAAAGAACCGGTGAGTGTTTATGGAGTAATGATATTCCTGGACTCACTCGTCTCGTCACATCTGTTGTAAAGGGAAAACCACACGTCACGTTACCCACAACATCCCTTATTTAGGAAGAGATGAGAGTTTTGTGACACATATATATTTGATGTAAAGGCTGGCTAGTGGAATTTTTTTTTTTTTTTTTTTTTTTTTTTTTTTTAAGGACCCTGTGCTCGTGTATGATAATTTGTAGGCTTCTGGTTCCTCCTGACCATGCCACGAAACAAGCTCCTTCCATATAGGTGTGTGTGTGTTTCGTGGCAATATTTGAAGGACTCATTTATCTTCAATTTTCTGACTACACCACAGGGTCTCAATTTATTTTTTATTGTGGATGTTCAGGGCTAAGAATACATATAGATTGGAACTAAAGATCGCTTGGCTACCGTACTGTTTCTTCAGGTTAAAAGTAGTAGTGAAATTTAAGGAGAGGGTACAATTTCGGCATTTCTGGAGTAAATGATTTCTCAAAACTATTCCTCCAAGAAACAGGCCACCAATATGTTTGTTCATTTGGTCCTGTTTCCCTGCATACTTTGGAGGAATCAATGCGCTCTAATGTACAGTCACAATCAAATAACCACTGACACTTTCCTTCCATCGTAGTAAATATCTCGGTAATAAAGAACAACACATGAATGATTTTGCAGGACAACATAATAATAATAATAATAATTGAGGGGGTTGAGAGTTGACGTAAGGTGTTGTATGATTATATTTTGATATGATACTAATGGATACTAACGATGGAAGGAAAGTGTCGGTGATTATTTGATTGTGGCTGTACCAAATGTATACCATCCCCTTAAGGAGGTGCGGGAATAGGGGGACAGGCTTGGGGGGGAGGGTAGGGGTGCGCGGGTTTTTTTTGGGGGGTCTGGGGGTTTTGGGAGGGTGCGGGAGTAGGGGGACAGGCTTGGGGGGGGGGGTTAGGGGGGTGCGGGAGTAGGGGACAGCCTTTCTACCCCCTCCCCCAAGCCTGTGCCCCTATTCCCGCCCCCCACCAAGCCTGTCCCCTACTCCCGCACCCCCTTAAAGACTGCTTAATGCCCTTATCTGTGAAGTGAAATATGAGTAAGTGAGGTCCAAAATCATGTCCAATTCCGTTCGTTGAGATGCCTTTATACAACATTGCAATCGTTTGAGAGAGCATAATATGTCGCAGTACGAGGGACAAATGGATGAAGGTGCTTTATTCTGTGTTTGAATGAGTATAAGTCGTAGTAAAGAGGAATAGATGGATGAAAGTAGAGTATTCTGCATTTGAAGAAGTATAAGTCGTAGTAAGAGGAAAAGATGGATGAAAGTAGAGAATTAAGCACTTGAAGGAGTATAAGTCGTAGTAAGGAGGGAACAACAGATGAAAGTAAAGTATTCTGCATTTGAAGGAGCATACGTCGTAGTAATGAGGGAACGATAGATGAAAGTAAAGTATTCTGCATTTGAAGGAGTATAAGTCGTAGTAAGGAGGGATAGATGAATATAGTGTGTTGCAGAGTTAATTGGAAGGCTACTACTTCCTCCAAAACGATGCCAGGAAACAGATGACATCGGTATTAGTAATAGAGGTAGGTGTCCGTTTCGTGGTATCGTTTAGTGGAATCAGAAGTAATAGAGGTAGGTGTCCGTTTCGTGGTATCGTTTAGTGGAATCAGAAGTAATAGAGGTACAGTTGGACACAGGAACTGGTGGTACAGCCCAGGTAAAAGATACTTGTCCCATTTGAGTAACCAGTGTCTATCATCAGGTACTTGCTTTTTATTACCATCCTCAATACTGACTTCTGCCCCTGGTGTCTCCTATTTGGCACTAAGGAACTTGATATTGGGGAGAAATTTTCCATCTTTCACTTGGGCTGTACCACGAATTCCTGTGTCCAACTGTAGGTGTCTGTTTCGTGGTATTGTTTAGTGGAATCAGTTAGTAATAGTGGTACTGTAGGTGTCTGCTTCGTGGTATCGTTTAGTGGAATCAGAAGTAATAGAGGTATTGTAGGTGTCTGCTTCGTGGTATCGTTTAGTGGAATCAGAAGTAATAGAGGTACTGTAGGTGTCTGCTTCGTGGTATCGTTTATTGGAATCATTTAGTTATAGAGGTACTGTAGGTGTCTGCTTCGTGGTACCGTTTAGTGTAATCATTTAGTAATAGTGGTACTGTAGGTGTCTGCTTCGTGGTATCGTTTAGTGGAATCAGAAGCCCTCAAACCTATAGGAAATAAAAGCAAACATCAGAGGGAATGCAGCAGCCAGGCACGTAGCCAAGAATCCGGGTAAAGATGGTAGTCACGTATAACATTAGGTGTGTGTGTGTGTGTGTGTGTGTCTCATCACCAATATATTTAGTGTGTGTGTGTGTGTGTCTCATCACCAATAAATTTAGTGTGTGTGTGTGTTCGTCACCAATAATTTCAATGTGTGTGTGTGTTTCTCGTCACCAATAATTTCAATGTGTGTGTGTGTTCCTAGTCACCAAAAATTTCAATGTGTGTGTGTGTGTGTGTTCCTTATCACTAATACTGTGATAATGTATGTGTATATGTGTGTGTTTCTCATCACCAAAAATTTCAATGTGTGTGTGTGTTCCTTATCACCAATAATTTCAATGTGTGTGTGTGTGTGCGTGTGTGTGTGTGTGTGTGTGTGTGTTCCTCTTCAATAATACTGTGATAATGTATGTGTGTAATCTCAAAATGTATGTGTGTGTTCCTCGTCAACAACCAACCTACACATTAACCTATCCTCTAACAATACGTGTAACACCACTTCCACAACAAGAATGAAGGTCCCTCAACACAAACACTACACCAACACTAACACCACTTACACCAACACCAACACCACTTACACCAACACCACTTACACCAACACCACTTCCACCAACACCAACACCACTTCCACAACAAGAATGAAGGTCCCTCAACACAACAACAACAACACCAACACCACTTCCACCAACACCAACACCACTTCCACCAACACCAACACCACTTCCACCAACACTAACACCACTTCCACCAACACCACTTCCACCAACACCAACACCACTTCCACCAACACTAACACCACTTCCACCAACACTAACACCACTTCCACCAACACTAACACCACTTCCACCAACACCACTTCCACCAACACCAACACCACTTCCACCAACACCAACACCACTTCCACCAACACTAACACCACTTCCACCAACACCAACACAACTTCCACCAACACCACTTCCACCAACATTAACACCACTTCCACCAACACCAACACCACTTCCACCAACACCAACACCACTTCCACCAACACCAACACCACTTCCACCAACACCAACACCACTTCCACCAACACCAACACCACTTCCACCAACACCACTTCCACCAACACCAACACCACTTCCACCAACATTAACACCACTTCCACCAACACTAACACGACTACCACCAACACGACTACCACCAACACGACTACCACCAACACCACTACCACCAACACCAACACTACCAACACCAACACAACTTACACCAACACCAACACCACTTCCACCAACACCAACACCACCAACACCAACACCACTTCCACACTCGTACCAACTTTATTATGATGAGAGAAACCGTCTTGTGTTCTTTCCATTGTTGCAGCTTTCCCTTCCCAAACCACGCCATTCATTTGCATAGAAATAATAATAATAATATGTACCCCTAGTCCCCAGGAAACATAACAACAACAACAACAACTCCAACAAGGCCTCGTCCCTCAATTATTTCCCCTTCAAGGTTTCCTCTCAGTTCATCGTTGTGTTGTACTACAGTAATATCTCTGTTGTTGTATATATCTGTTGTCAGTGGAATATAATCTGTCAGTGGAATATCATCTGTCAGTGGAATATATCTGTCAGTGGAATATAATCTGTCAGTGGAATATAATGTCAGTGGAATATATTCTGTTAGTGAAATATATCTGTCAGTGACCTACTTTGCAGAAATATGTATAATATGTATAATATAAATATGTATATGTATGACCTGTTTGCAGAAATAGGTATAATTTTGTTGACTTTCAAAAATATACAGGGTGTCCAAAAATGATGTGAACAATTTTACCTGTTCATACAATACATACCATCATGTTTTGCTAACCTAACCTAACCTAACCTAACCAAACCTAAAAATGGGGACGTATGAATTTCCCAGACGTTCCTTCACCTTTTAGATCCCTTTCGATATCTGTAGCAAAATATATGACTCGTATAATTTCGTGTTTTGATCTTATCTGATACGTATGTGCTTCTCTGTCTTGTGTTTTATTGTGACTAATGCACTATTCTTTGTTGAACGGAAGGAAAATCAATTATGTGTGTGAATTTCATAAACTATTTCCACTAGCTAGAATCTGTACACTCTTGAATCTCATTTAATTTAATATATTGTGGTTAATATCTGACTAACTTAACGGGGATGGAATAGGATAATGACGCCTCATTCTGCTGTACTCTATTCCATTGTTATCATAATAAGGCTTTGTTCTGATCTTGTCTAAGTGCTTCTCTTGTTTTATCATGCTTTATCTTATCGCAGTAAACTGGTGTCGTCTGTTCACCTCTCTTATCACTATAAAACAATTGGTCAACATTTACCATACTTTTGCTAACTCTATTTCACATTTAACGCCATGTATTTCACGAAAGAAAATGAGATAGTCACTGCATACGTATCTATTTTAACTAAACTATTCTGCTGCTTATGAAAAAGAGGGACTTATCTTTACTATTCTCGTGAGTAGTGACAGCTATATTAGAATTCTGTTATTGCTGAAACTTTCATTACCAACTATATCTTTCACACGTCTCAATATATCCATTTTTCTTTGCAGGAGTGAGACCGGAAGAGTGGCTGAGAGGCCCAACAACAACAACAGCACCAGAACTTTTACGTGCCAAAATCGAACCCGCCAAGGCCCACCGCGTATGATCGAGTTCGGGTGTAAGGCGACCTCGGCTTCGGCTACTGACACCCTTATCACCTCCAAGTGGCTGGGCGAGTTCAATCAGGAAATAAAGAACCTCCAGGCCATGATTAAACGCCATAGTAGCTTTAAAACGAAAGACAATAATTACCAAAGCGATTTTACCACACCAAGTAAACACCAGAGTGACGATAATGTTATTCCCCTGACAAAACACCTTGACCAAAACAAACACCAAAGTGATAATACTCTACAAAACAAACAACAACAACAATTTCTCCTACGAAAAGATTTTACTGACCTGAACAAAATCCAGAGTGATTGTTGTACTGGCTTAGAAATATATGACAACAAACTCCATGACAATCACACTGACTTAGTAACAGATGTGCATAACAGTTATATTGATAAGACAAGTATAAATGAAGGTGGTGCTAGTGTGTTATTAAATTCTACTACTACTCCAAGGAGAATAAAAGGTAACAGTGATCAAACAAGCATTGATCAGAGTAGTACTAGTGTGTGTGTTGACAGTAAGCATCCCAAAAACAACAACACAAACAGAAGTGATAAGGCAAGGATAATGCAAGGTGATGGTGTTGGTGGTGGTTGTGTGTGTGTTGTCAATACCATACCAAGAAACCTTACCAGAAACAGTGACACAAGTGATCACACAATGCCACGACAGACTGAGAAAATGAAGCGTGTCACAATAAGCACTCAGTCCAGTTTATATGACAGTGGGTTTGAGGATTCTCTGAGCCATCTTCAAGAGAGACCTCACACTTCACTCACATTAGAGGAAGGAGACACGTCGACAGTGACTGAATTCTTGTTGTCATCGTCTTCTACCGTCCACGATCCCAGTGAACCTTTACAAACCCCAAACAACAACACGTCACACGGACCAGAAGAAATACATAGTATAAATAAAACTTCGTCGTCCCCTTCCAAAGAACGACGACACGACCCACTAAGTCTGACCACCATACCGCCACCACGAAGCGAGGATTATTGTAGCATACAGAGCATCGCCTCCAGAGACAGTGGTTTCTGTGCCACTGATGACGTGCCTTCGGATTTCCTGGGTGAAGATGAAACAGCTGGACACAAATCACTTCTGGAGGAGTTGGAGAGCGTCTGTGGCGACCACCACCAATGCAACAACCACAACCTCTCTTCTTCGTCGCAGTCTTCTCCAACCAGACACAGGTTACTACCAGGGGGGGACGGCACTGGAGAGGAGAGAGAAGTGTCCCCTGTTTGGTATACCAGGTTCAGCTTTGGGGAGTATCATAATCATCAACAACAACAGCTGCACCCATTCCAAGACACACACACCCTAGCTCTGGGTGGTAGCCTCGGTGACCTGTCTTCCATTACCGTTGACAGTAATATCAGTGGACCAAACACAGACTATTTAGGTGTAGATGACAACTGCAAGGACGTCAGCAGCAGGCGAGACCACTACAGAAGGAGAAAACTGGGACTATTTGGAGCAAGCACATTACACACACTCTACGGCTGTGGGGCTAGATCCAGGTGTGTGTTGGAGGCGAAGGAAATGATGCACGACTACAACAAGATCAGCGAACGACTGCACCACCTCCGTACCGACCTGACCACCCTGACGCGGGAGGTGAGGGAGAGCCGGGAGGAGTTGAGGAACCTAGAGTGTCGTGCGTCCCAACTGGTGACCTCGGCTTCGGCTTCCAGAGTAAAGTTAAGTCAGCTATACGCCATGAGGACCTTAGAGGAGCGCCTACAGGAGGAGTGGTGGGCCGCTTACAATCCTGACACACTCCCCCTCCACGAGAACTATATCGTCTGACATGTACAGTTGAAACACAATATACATGTACAGTACAGTCACGAGCACTAATAAGTATTCAGGTGTGCTTCGAATACCTAGAAACAGTAAATAAATGCACGGTAAGATCTCTATAGAAATTAGTTGGTGAATTATTGGACTGTTCAAAGCTTCAACCAATGCTGTATACTTATTAGTGCTGGCTGGCCGGATATAGGGACGGACAAAATTTTCTTTTTCTTGGAATGTACAGAATACTTCCTTCCTTTCCATTCAAGGGATTTCGAGCCTCACAAAATGAATCTCGAGAGCATCTGAACTGTGTGTATATTTATGATTATTTGTCGTGTTCAGCTGGTACTAATTTTTTTATCCCATCATCGTATACTCAATCAATCCTTTTACTGCAGTGTATAATTATGTAGTCAGTATGTATATATACAACATATATACCCGGTATATATCTGAAATATGGAGATTGAAAAATTCAGACTAGTTGTAGAGTAAATATTGTATGTGTATATGCAGCCTATTCTGTGATAGTAGAAAGTACAATGTTAAGTAAGGCAAGTAGTGGGTGCTTCTCAAAGGTTGGCCTAATAATATATCATAAAGATGCTTAGATGATTACTTTGATTATTTTCACTTTTTAATGATGAAACTATATATTATTTACATATATATAATAGCTTAGTACTTACAGCTATGAAATGTACAGTATTTGGACAGTGAATAAATTTTTATTCTTGAATGTGTTTATAATTGAAATTGTGTACGTGTTTCTAAACTGAAGGATTATGTAATGTACAGAGAGTGATCTAGTGTCCAACCAACCAGAATGTTGGTAACTTGGAAGGCTACTGATCCCCCCTAAGTATACCAGAAAACAGACACTTTCAATGGTACAGCCACAATCTAATATGTACCGACACTTTCCTTCCATCATAGTAAATATCTTGGTAATAAAGAACAACACGTGTATGATTTTGCAGCACCTCATAATAATAATTGAAGGGGTTGAGTTGACGTAAGGTGTTGTTGTATGATTACATTTTGATATGATACTGATTTATTTGCACGATGGAAGGAAAGTGTCGGTGGTTATTTGATTGTGGCTGTACTAATAGGAGATCTGTTTCGTGGCATAGTTTGGAGGAATCGGAGACCTTCCTATTACCAACCTAACCTATGAACGTGAGCTTCATCTATATAGCCAGGTGGTCAGTTAGGTTGAGGTTAGTTAACTCTACAAATAGTTATATCCGATAGGGTTGACCTTGGATGGAAGAGGTCAACGCAAAGGTCATTCAAACTCATCATTAATCAGTGGGGATAGTAAAGTGTTAGTAAATCTGGACCAACTAATTCCTCCCAAACTATACCAAGCAACAGGTCGCCATTAGTTATGTTCATTTGGTCCTGTTTTCTGGCATACTTTGGAGGAATCAAGGCACTCTAATGTATGTATGTATGTACCAAAAGTATACTAAACCCTTAAAGCAAATAAAGTGGGGCAGTGAGGATGGAAGAGATACCAACATGGAGATTAACACAATAATAATTAAGGAGAAAATATACTGAAAGAACAAACTACATCCACGAGTAAAAACAAACAAGTAATACAGTGTTAGTTATCTGTGTTTTAATGTCAATATAACGTGTTCTTGTTGATGGGACGCAAGAGAAGATAATGATGATGATGGTGGTGGTGGTGGAAATGAAGTTGGTGGAGGTACTCGTTCAGCAAGTTTTGATATAATTAAGAGGTAAGTAGTAGTAGTTGTGGTGGTACAAGTTGAATCAGCTGGTGTGTGGTAAGTGGTGGTAGTTGTTGTTGTGGTGGTGGTGGTACAAGTTGAATTAGGTGCATGTGTGGTAATTGTGGTGGTAGTAGTGGTGGTGGTAGTATAAGTTGTGGTAGTTGTGGTAAGTAGTGGTGGTGGTATAAGTTGAATCAGGTGTGGTAATTGTGGTAGTTGTTGTTGTGGTGGTAGTATAAGTTGATTCAGGTGTGTGGTAATTGTGGTAGTAGTGGGTGGTGGGTGTAGTAGTAGTGGTAATGGTAGTAGTAGTAGTGATAATGGTAGTAGTGGTTGTGGTGCCTGGGATGATGAGTGGTGACCTTGGAGAGGCGTCAAGTGGGTGTGTTGGTGGTGGCGCCAGGGATGGTGAGAGTGAGAGTGACCTTGAAATATATGAGACTAACTGGTTCAAACTTCACAGACAGCTTATACCCTCACTCACTCACTCACTCACTGGTAAATTTACAGAAGTACTGGGTTCACTATATTGTATATTTTAGTATCATTACCCACTATTTTGGACCATTCTAAGACACTTTTCATCTATGGTGTTTCTCTCGGGGATATGCCCCGTTTTACAAACATAATTTGGAAATTAGTTTGACCTAACCTGACCTGACCTAACCTAACCTAGACCACAGCAGACTACCGGGACCTAACCTGGGCAAACTACCGGGACCAAATCTGGGCAAACTACCGGGATATAACCGGTGTAAACTATCATAAAGTGACCGGGGCAAATTCCCGGGACCTAGCCGGATGTGGTAACACTGCGCGGCCCTAGCCAAGAAGTATTTTGTTTGACAATAATTCCATCGAGAAAAATAGAGAAACAGTTTATAAATTCTGGAAAATAAGGGAGATTAAATAAAATCCTTAGTGTAACAGAAAAATTAAAACAAGACCCAGACCACAAGAACTTATAATAGTGAACACATCAGGAAGTGCCGATCAAAAGGCATAACTTCCGCCATCAACCTGAACCTGAACCTGAGTACTTATGTAATAATACCAACTCCCTACCTCACACCACTCTTTGCTTCCGTCTACAGTAGAGGGTGTTGTTGGTGGGGAGGGGGCAGAGTCGTAGATAGAGAAAGGGGGGGGGGGGCAATGATTACTACAAAAAATTAGGTAAATATTGAAAGAATTACCGTTATCGCGTACGGTTTTTCTACCTTTATTGCTCACTAATTTAGACCATTCTAAGACTATTTCCTTCTATGGAATTTAATCCGCATATGCCCCAAGATATTCAAATTAGCCTGACCTTACCTGACCTTACCTAACCTAACCTAGACCGCATAAGACTACCGGGACCTCCTAATCTGGGCAAACTACCGGGACCTAACCTGGGCAAACTACCGGAAAATAACCGTGGTAAAGTACAGGAAATGACCGGGGCAAAGAAATGCTGGGACCTAGCCGGATCTGGAACACTGCTTCTAACAAGAAATATTGCAGTTGCCGTAAATTTCGAAAGAGAAAACTTGAGCAGCAAACGCAATGAGAAAACGAGAACATTGGGAATATTATGGGGAGACATTCATATTATTGCTGTAATAAATACGAGGGAATCTACAAACACATGGGAGAAGTATGAATGTAAAAGGGATCACACACACACACACACACACTTACACATACACACTTTCTAACTTTCAATCTGTTTTCTTTTATGTTCTCACTCTGGCGTTACCTTTTATGCTGGTATCATCCTCTCTCTCTCTCTCTCTCTCTCTCTCTCTCTCTCTCTCATTTTAAGTTCATTTTCTGTATCTACTCTTTGCATTCTCTCTCTCTCTCTCTCTCTCTCTCTCTCTCTCTCTCTCTCTCTCTCTCTCTCTTATATTCCCAATGTATTGTTTTCGTTCATGCTGGTATGGAAATGAACAAGTGAGGATCAGGGAATCATATCACATCCCAGGTGTACAGAGACAGAGATAAAAAGAACATGAATTAATAAAGTCCATTTAGCATAATTGATATATACAAGTCATTAAGTTTCATATTCTCATTCCTTGTCTCTCTCTCACACACAATTTCTTTTTCACAAACACACAGTGTCTCTCTCTCTCTCTCTCTCTCTCTCTCTCTCTCTCTCTCTCTCTCTCTCTCTCTCTCTCTCTCTCTCTCTCTCACACACACGATTTCTTTTTCACAATTAGGACCGACTGGGAGTAAAAGAGGGTGTGGACTTGTGGATTTTAAGGAGGGTAGTATACTTATGGTACACTGGAGTGCCTTGATTCCTCCAAAGTATGCCAGGAAACAGGACCAGATTAACAACAACAACATCAACAACAATAACAATAATAACAGTAAATGTGGCCCGTTACTTTGAACAGTTTGGAGGAATCATTTACTCCAGATTTACCAACCCTGTACTACCCCTTTTAAAAAAAGAAAAAAGCGTCTTTTCTAGGTCGTAAAGTACAGTATTATTATTATTACAACTACTATAAAGCTCCATTTCTCAATCTATCATATCCTGAACCTCTCTCTCTCTCTCTGGTCTTAAACCCCCTTTACACACACACACACACACACACACACACACACACACTCTCTCTCTCTCTCTCTCTCTCTGGTCTTAAAACCCCTTTACACACACACACTCTCACTCTCTCTGGTCTTAAACCCCCTTTGCTCTCTCTCTCTCTCTCTCTCTCTCTCTCTCTCTCTCTCTCTCTCTCTCCGTGACTCCTCATGACAGTGCCAGGCTTAAGGGGATTATCTGTTGTCGGTGGTATTTGGTGCTACAGGTTCCTTCCAACACAGCTACAAAACACATCCCGACCCACTCGTGTACCAGCAGCTGAGGTTATCCGTTTCCTAACATAGTCTGGGGGAATCAATAACCCTCAAATTTACCCACAAGAGATGACACCCATAACGGGGGAGTCACGCGTTTCTTCTCTCATCCTAGGTACCCTTTGTCTGGTCAACACACACACACAGTCACACACATACACACACTTCCCTCTGATCAACTTACTAGCGATTGTGTGGTGGACGTATATATGTAAGTGGTCCTAGTACTGGTAGCCTAGTGTGTGTGTGTAACTTGTGTGTGTTAGGTGTGGTGGATTATTGTGGTACCTGAAAAGTGAGTGTGGTAGGTGTGGTGAGTGGAAACTGAGTGTGGTAGGTGTGGTGGATTACTATAGTACTTGTAAAGTGTGTGTGGTAGGTGTGGTGGGTAGAAAGTGAGTGTGGTAGGTGTGGTGGATTATTGTGGTACCTAGAAACTGAGTTTGTGGTAGGTGTGGTACATTACTATGGTACCTGTAAAGTGAGTGTGGTAGGTGTGGTACATTACTATGGTACCTGTAAAGTGAGTGTGGTAGGTGTGGTGCATTACTATGGTACCTGTAAAGTGAGTGTGGTAGGTGTGGTGGATCATTGTGGTAGGTATGGTGGAGTATTGTGGTACCAGTAAAGTGAGTGTGGTAGGTGTGGTGGATTATTGTGGTACACCTAGAAACTGAGTGTGGTAGGTGTGGTGCATTACTATGGTACCAGGAAAGTGAGTGTGGTAGGAGTGGTGAATTACTATGATATTATACCTTGATAATGGAGGTACAACATTAGATAGTATGGTGTATGTAAGAGGTACAGATGCCGACACATGAAACAGATAAAAAATAATCAAACAGTACCCCTTATCAAACAGGAACCCTTATCAAACAGGGCCCCTTATCAAACAGGAACCCTTATCAAACAGGATCCCTTATCAAACAGGAACCCTTATCAAACAGTACCCCTTATCAAACAGTACCCCTTATCAAACAGGATCCCTTATCAAACAGGATCCCTTATCAAACAGGATCCCTTATCAAACAGGAACCCTTATCAAACAGAAACCCTTATCAAACATAGAATAGGATGCACAAACAACGTCTCATCTGTAATCCCCTAATCTCAATGAGGGGCCCCCCCAGTTTCAGGTGTGTCTGTTTTATATGTGTACAACTGTAGTGGTATTGGTATTGTGTTTACGTAACGTGTGTGTGTGTGTGGTAGATGTGGTACCTTGATGTAGTGGTATTTATGCAGGCTGTACTGAGACCAAGTTATTATTGTTATTATTATTATTGTTATTATTATTATTATTATTATTATTATTATTGTTATTATTATTTTTTTTATTTCTATTATTTTTTTTATTTTTTTTAATATTATTATTATTATTATTATTATTATTATTGTGATGCTGGTGTGTAATTCCAGAGTAGTGATGTCTGAATCAAAACCTAATCTAATCACTTCTTCATTCGTCAATTTCCTGTTCTTTCCACAAGGTTTGTTATCTCCCTCCTCTTTTGTCTCCTTCTCTTAATATGGAGAGAGAGAGAGAGAGAGAGAGAGAGAGAGAGAGAGAGAGAGAGATGACAGTAGAGGGGAGACAAGCAAATATAGATGGAAGCACAGACAGAGAGAGCAGCACAAAGGGAGAGAGATAGTGGGTCCTGGTGGTGTCGTGGTGTCCTGAGGGAAATCTTGACAAGGATGGGGCCTCAATAGGGGTGTGGTGCTGTGATCCTCTATAAGGGAAGGCAGCCTAGGGGGGGAAAAATATGTGTCACCTACTACTGTACGTCTAATCGTCTATATACTGGTGCTGGTGGTGGTGGTTGTTGTGGTGGTATAAGGGTGGGTCTTATCTATGCTTGTAGGTGTATATGTATTCCATTTTTTTACACTGTTTCATTCACTGGCAACACACCTCTATTTATACATTACATATTGCTGGTGTGTGTGTGTGAAAACTAGTGTGTGGGGGGGGGGGATGTGGGTGTGTGTGAAAACTAGTGTGTGTGTGTGTGTGTGTGTGAAAACTAGTGTTTGTGTGTGTGTGTGTGTGTGTGTGTGAAAACTAGTGTTTGTGTGTGTGTGTGTGTGTGTCCTTATACTCCCACGTACTGTACTGTATATATGTGTTCTTCCAATTTAGAGCATTAATCATATTCAACTTTATGCTGTGAAAGATGCATCACAATAGGACTTCCAAGTTAATAAATATCCCCCAATGTGGTTAAGGCTTCAAAGGATATGTGGGATTAAAAAGTAGCAATGTGAGAGACAGACAGACAGACAGACAGACAACTCCCAGTACTACTATAAATTCGAATCTACTATACTCGAGTCTACTAAATTCGAGTCTACTAGTAGCTTGGATTAGAATGAGGTTAGCATGGTGTGTGTGGGTTGGGTATGGATTATCAAGATGAGTTTGTACTGTATGTGTGTCTAGGCTACTTTGTTTTGTTATTATGATGGTGTGAGACGAGAAAAAAATGATGAGAAAAATAACAAAAAACGAGTAAAAACACAAGAATGAATACTAGAACGTGAAGTAAAGGACAATTATTAAAAGTATACACATATTTTAACACCATAACATGTAGACAAAAATAAAGATGAGATATTGATAATGAGTTATATATATTTTTTCAGGAGTCCAGAAGGGAGGCAGGGAACGTGTTGAGCTGAGGAAGAAGACGGGGAATAAGAAGGAAGAGAAAATACGAGAGGAGAAGAAGAAGGGAGAGGGAAGAAGATACGAAGAGGAAGGAAGAGGGAAAAAGATACGAGGAGCAAGGAAGAGAGGGAACAGAAGATAGACGAGAGGAAAGGAAGAGAGGAGAGGAAAGGAAGAGAGACGAGAGAAGAGAAAAGATAATAATCAAAGAGAAATATAGGAAGAACAGGAAGACCAGAAATAAACACGAGTAAAAACAGAAGAGGTAATAAAGAGGAAAAAAATAACAATAATAAAATATAAAAGCAAGAATATAATATGAAATAAAGGGAAGAGGACAGGAAATAATATCCTTCCCCACCTCCCTCTCTCTCTATCTCTCATCGTTACACAAACACACACACACACACTCTCCCCCCCCCCTTCTCTCTCTCTCTCTCTCTCTCTCTCTCTCTCTCTCTCTCTCTCTCTCTCTCTCTCTCTCTCTCAATCAATCAAGAGTATCCGAAAATAGAACAGAAAATAC
>JAWQEG010008516.1:17500-35136 GCA_033782935.1 Petrolisthes cinctipes
AGAGAGAGAGAGAGAGAGAGAGAGAGAGAATGTGTGTAACCTATGCGTATGACTGTGTGTGTGTGTGTGTGTGTGTGTGTGTGTCTGTGTGTGTGTGTGTGTGTCGCTGCGGGGTGTCTTCCGTTCCTGGTTAGCTACTTATAGTTGCCTCATTACTGGGGGAATTAGTAGGGAGCCTGTTGGGACACACACACACACACACACACACACACACACACACACACACACACACACGACCTCTTATACATATACACACATATTCATACACGTATACATCAGTTGACAAAAGTATACACACTATTTTTATACCTTACATTCTCGAGTTTCTGAATGTCGCGAGTATGAGTGAGACAGGCGAGGGGACAGGTCATTTACCCCTAACTGTACACTCTCTATAAGGCCACGTATCTATATTTATAAAAGAGAGGCGTCTGTCTGTGTATGTTTGTATGTGTGCATTTTTCTCCCAAACCAAAAGAAATAGACCTTACAAACCATATATATTCTGAAAGGGCATGACCCAAGGAAGGTTTTAGGTACATAAAAACTTCACATGTCGAAGATTATAATACCCTCTGAAGCTGTTATTTGGAATGACTATTAATAAGAGCCAAGGTCAAACCATGACATCTATAGGGCTTGATCTCTCTGAAAATCCAGCCTTCACACATGGGCAGCTCTATGTTGCACTTTCATGTGTTGGAAATGCAGAGAACATCTATCTATATATTGACTCCTAAACCAGAAGACGAAAAATTTTGTGTACACTGAAGTTTTGCAATGAAAGTTTGACCACAACACAGAAAAGTTTATGCTGTTTATGTTTTATACAGGTTTTTTCAGTACATCCTTTACCCGCCACGCTACGACATCACTTAAAAAAAAAAAACTAAAGAAAAGATTGATTGAGCAAAAAAACCTGTATGTAAACCATGCTGAAAAAAAAAAAGATGAAAATTGATTGTTGTTACTCCCCCTTCTGGCACTGTACCTAATCACTTCAAGTTTGGTTGGACCAGGGAAGCGGGCCGGGTACAGCTATAGTCTTTCGCTCTGAAACACACTACCTCCATCCATCCTTCCCCCCCTATACCACGATTTATGATCCTTCAAACGCAATGTGTCTAGGCATAAAGGTTAAAGGTCCACCAATGAGTGGCAGTCAATGGGACAGAGTGTAGCACACACTGTGTGTATGAAACACAACTATAGCACACATCACAAGGATGATGAGTGGCCCAAAGACCTCTCCACCCACGTGAGACCCGAGTCAGCTTCGGCTATGGCTGCGTAAGCAGAAAGACCTCAGACAGCTGACTCAAACCCCCCACCCCCTGCTCACAGGGGTAGTAACCTCTGGCATCAGTGAAAGATTTTTATCGTGTCCCGAGCAAGGATCGAACGCAGAATTGCAGCCGCAGACTGTAGCACTGTGCTAGCCAGAAGCATCTCGAACGAAAATGGAAATAATATTAGACTCTCCCACTTGTTTGGTTTCGCAGATGGGGACAAATTGCGGTCGCTCAGCCTTTAAAGTCCTCATCATTCTCAATATAAAATAAAAAAATAAATATATAAGGTACTCCCATAATGAACAATGAAAGGGGTTCCACAACACAACCAATAAATATTAGTTCATTGTTATATATCTTCGTTGTTTGGGTTAGTTGGTTGGTGGTGGTGGAGGGAGAGAGCCAGGTCGATGAATAACCCATCACACAGAGAGGGTGGTGGATATATTATTATGAAATATTTCCACGTGGAGAGGCCCATTATGAGGTGTGAGGAAGGGGAGAATCAAGTGAGACCTTCCCTTTAAACCTTTTCCTCCTTCACACCTTCACGTTCCAACACACACACACACACACAGGCACACACACACACACACACACACACACACACACACACACACACAAACGTAAATACATAAACATACACACACAAACTGACTACAAACATACACACACACAGCTGCTTCCACAATCACACACACACACACACACACACACACACACACACACACACATAAATACATAAACATACAAACACAAACGCACTACAAACACACACACACACAGATGCTTCCACAATCACACACACACATCAATCCTCTTTCCTTCTAATAACCTCGACTCAGGCTTCAATATGTATACCTACTCTAGTATGCCAACAAGTTTCTCTCTGTGGAATTAAATCGTTAATCACAACATAACTATGAAACACACCATTTGATCTCTAAAGTAAGTATTACCACTACATTCTTTTCATACATTTAGGGGGTAGTACAGTGTTGGTAAATCTGGAGCAACTGAATCCTCCAAACAATTCCAAGCAACAAACCACCATTCTTTTTGTTGATACTAGTGTTGGTAAATTTAGAGCAACTGAATCCTCCAAACTATTCCAAGCAACAAACCACCACTCTTTTTGTTGATATGGTCCTGAGGTTTCCTGGCATACTTTGGAGGAATAAAGGAGCTTCAATATACCACATGATTGTATACAACCTCCTTAATATTTGGAATTTATGTAAAGTTATCACGACACCAGCAGTTCTGTGTCTTTAATAATTCTAATAATTCTCCTTAATATTTGTAATGTCTCGGTAGACTACTAAATGATGCTGTTCAAAACTACAGATCAAAAAACGCAGCACAGCCGAACACAACGCCCGTAACGTAAACAATAAACCCTCATACAACTCGACATCGACGACAGTCTGTTTTTTCAATGCACGGAGTATACGTAATAAATTTACCGACCTAGAAGCCTTAGTAAGTACAGAAAATTATGATATAATTGGCATCGTGGAATCCTGGATAAATACAGCCTGTAGAGATTACCTAGCGGAATATGCCATACCAGGATATAACATATTTAGTAACGAAAGAACAGTTCGTAACGGAGGTGGTGTAATTTTGTATGTAAAAAGTAGTCTTCACCCGCTACGAGTGAATAGGCCAGAAATAGATAATATAGACGCATGCTATATACAATTACGACACCGTTCATGCAAAACAATATTGGGCCTCATATATAGACCACCTAATCAATCAACAAACACCGATTCAGTTCTCTACGACAGTTTAGCTGAAATCTGTTGTGAGGATGATTGTATAATTTTTGGCGATTTTAACCTACCAGTACAGAAGTGGGGTGATAATTTAATTTCACATTCTGGCCACGATTTGTACACAAATTTAAACGAAAGTGCACTAAGCCAACGTGTAACGTTTCCTACGAGAGGAAACAATATCCTAGATATAATTCTTACTACCAATGACAACTTAGTTAAGGATGTTAAAGTCGGACATGAATTTAGTTCTAGCGATCACAGAATTATAACATTTGAAATTAATATATCAAAAACAGAAGAAAACGCGAGTACAGAAAAAGTACCTAATTTTAAAAGGGCGAACTTTAATAAACTAAGATGTACCTTAGGTAACACAGATTGGACTGCTGTAACAGAAGCCCCAGACATCAATGCCTAATGGGAATTATTTGTAAATAACCTAAATTGTGCTGTGAAATCATGTATACCGTACCGTGATAGACGTTCACCGGGAAAATTTAAACCCAAATGGTGGAATAACGAGATTCACACAAACCTATTAGCCAAAAAACGAGCCCATAAAAAATTTAAAGAAACACAAGACGAGTCAGATAAGCAGGAATTCGACAGACTTAGACGAATAATTAAAAAGCAAATCAAACAAAGTAAGAAAGAGTTAGAGAATCATATTGCAAAACTTAGTAAATCAAACCCGAAGGAATTCTATAGTTACATAAGAAAAAAGAAAGTGCTAACTTCAGTAATTGGTCCACTTGCAAATAACAATGACGAATATACCGATAATGAAGTAGAAATGGCTACCATACTAAATGATTATTTTGCATCAGTATTCAATGAAGAAAATACAACAGAAGCACTACCAGTCCCGACCGTACAAGTAAATGACATAAGTCTAGATAACTGCGAACTTGATGAAAGTAACATTATAAGTGCTATAAATGCCATCAATGTAAATAAAACACCGGGACCAGATAAAATTTCCCCGAGAATCTTGAAGGAAGCGAAGTTCGAGTTAGCCAAGCCACTTTCCGTTATATTTAAGAAATCATTAAAAACGGGGAAAGTACCAAGCGAATGGAAAACAGCTAACGTAACACCTATATTTAAGAAAGGAATTAAGTCACTACCCGGTAATTATCGACCAATAAGCCTAACATCGGTAGTCTGTAAACTAATGGAAACCATTATCAGGGACAAAATGGTAAAGTTCCTAGAAGAGAATGACATAATCAAAGACTCGCAACACGGTTTTCGAAATAGACGGTCCTGCCTCACAAACCTATTAGATTTTTTCTATGACGTTCATAACATGCATGATGAGTCGAGATCCGTGGACGTAATTTACCTAGATTTCCAAAAAGCATTTGACAAGGTCCCCCACAAGCGATTGATAAGAAAACTCGGCGCACACGGTATTATGGGGAAAGTCCAGGCATGGCTTGAAGACTGGCTGTCAGAGCGTAAACAACGAGTAGTAATTAATGGGATAGCATCTGACTGGCGTAATGTTCAAAGTGGAGTTCCTCAGGGATCAGTATTGGGGCCCATCCTTTTTATAATTTATATTAATGATATAGATAATGGGCTCACTTGTAAGACATCAAAATTTGCAGACGACACAAAACTAGCGAGTAAAGTAACCTCCAGAGAAGAGTGGCAAACCTTACAGCGTGATTTGGACACTTTGGTAGACTGGGCAAACGAGTGGCAAATGTATTTCAATGTAGAAAAGTGCAAAGTTCTTCATATTGGAAACGATAACAGTAAAGTACAATACACTATGAATAACGTTCAACTCTCAAGCGTAAATATGGAACGAGACCTCGGTGTCACAATAACAAATGACCTAAAACCTGGACAGCAGTGCTCAGAAGTAGTGAAAACAGCAAACAAACTCATAGGATTTATCGGTAGAACTTTTGAATTTAAATCAGAAGATATTATTATTACATTATATAACTCACTCGTACGTCCTCACCTCGAATACTGTGTACAGATGTGGTCCCCGTACTATAAGAAAGACATCGAAAAACTAGAGAGAGTACAACGCAGAATAACTAAAATGATCCCTAGATTACGAAATAAGCCCTATGAGGAGCGACTGAAGGAATTAAATCTATATAGCCTCAGCAAACGGCGACTAAGAGGAGACCTTATAGAAGTCTTCAAAATATTCAAAGGTTTCAGTAATTTAAATGCCAGTAATTACTTCAGCATCGACAACAGAAATATTACCAGGAATAATGGGCTAAAGATCGTCGGGAAACGTTTTAACACGAATGAAGCTAAATTTTTCTTTTTTAATCGTATCGTAAACATTTGGAACCGACTGCCCTCTGCTGTTATAAACTGTGCAACAATAGAGTCGTTCAAAAGTCACTTAGACAAGTATCTAGCAAATAACCCGAACCTCCAACTATTCACACTCGAATAAGATTAGTAACATAACCGCTGTTCACTTATTATATATACTCCGACAAGAGTAGAACAGTCACAGACTCACCACGTTAATAGTATTGGTAGCATAGAGTGTAGGGCCTGGGTAAGCCAGGCGGAGTACAGACCACTGGTATATTTATAGCTAGCTAGTACTGTATTACACGAATAATTTTACGTCATATATATAAAAATGTACTGTATTTTAAGACATAGTGTAAGAACCTTCCTGCTGTCCTATATAAATTCCATGTTAGTTTTTCCATACTACATGGTATCTTTTCATTTCCTGCCAGCTTCGGCTGGAGGGAGTGGTGGGTGGGGAGGAGCCTTCTTCTTTGCTATACTTTCCCTCACTCTTGTAGGTTAGATAGAATAGCAAAATCAAGCAGCCTCGTAAGGACCAGTAGGTCTGTTGCTGTTTGAATGTCCTTTGTATTCCTTTGTATTCCTTTGTATGTAAAGTTATCACGACGACCAGCAGTTCTGTGTCTCTAGTTTTACGTTATTCTTTTTAATGTATGTAAAGATGAGTGAGTGTTGTACTAGTTTTATTCTTTTTAATGTGTGTATAAATAAATGAGTGTTGTATTGACCTTTATAAAGAGGACATAAAGAGGACACCTGTTATCAAATGTAGAGAGAGCTCTTTGTGTCTGTATACCTTTAATTAATGAGTCTGGTATAGTCATTTTATTAAACCAAATTGAACTGTATTGCAATGCCACTGAATATTAGCCTGACACATGTCCTCGGTGTAGATGTAACCCGGAATTATTATAATGATTTGAATATGTAATGGAATGTGTGAAAATTATGAGAGAAGGAGTTAGGTGGTGTTGGTGGTAGTGGTGGTGATAGGGGACTGTGATGATGATGATGATGATGATGGTGATGATGATGATGATGGTGGTGGTGGTGGTGAAGAAGGAGGAGGAGGAGGAGGAGGAGGAGGAGGGGGAGGAGGAGGAGGAAGAGGAGGAGGAGGGACTACAGTAGGGTGATGACAAAGGCTTAGGAAAAATAAGTAAGAAAGAAGATTAATGATACCAGTAGGTGTAACGTGAATTATGGCAGGGCGACACACACACACACACACACACACACACACACACTCTCTCTCTCTCTCTTTCTCTCTCTCTCTCTCTCTTTCTCTCTCTCTTTCTCTCTCTCTCTCTCTCTCTCTCTCTCTCTCTCTCTCTCTCTCTCTCTCTCTCTCTCTCTCTCTCTCTCTCACACACACACACACACACACACACACATAAAAGTAATGATTTATAAATAATATTACTCCATCTTTCTTTGAGTAAATAAACATGGCCACAATATCCCTTTCAGAACGATATTTGCGGGAAAGTCGAAGGATAAATTTTGTAACTGATGAGATATAAGTAAATTAGTAACTCCTATAAATTTTTCACCTTTAGATAGAACGAGAGAGAAGGCCAGCAGAGGAAACTACACAAAATTTTATTCCCCTGGGACAAAACTAACAACAAAGTGTACTTATTATAATCCACAATAACAGAAAAAAAACTCAAAGTGTACCGGGGAAAGTTGGCTAAATTATTATCACCCTTAATCTAACAACAAAGTGTATTTATTATTATAATCCGCGATAACAGAACGAAAGGCAAAGTGTACCGGGGAAATTTGGCTACATTATTATCACCCTTATTCTAACAGGACGAGAAACAAGGTCTACTGGAGGCGAAGTACGTGAGCGAGGCGGGTGAGATCACGGGGATATACCAGACCACCAACACCAACACCAACACCAGAAGCAGCAGCGGCAGGAATAGCAGTAGTAGAAGATTGGGGCCTGGCAGTGGTAGGTCGTCAGCCAGCTCAGGTTCCACACAACACACCAGTCGTTCGGCCAGTAAGAGGAGTTCAGTGGCCAGCTACAGGGAAACCACTAAAGAAGGTACGAGCCTGTCACTGTTTTAAGGGGGTGCAGGAATAGGGGGACAGGCTTGAGGGGGGTTCGGGAGTAGGGGGACAGGCTTGGGTGGGTTTGGGGGGGTTCGGGAGTAGGGGGACAGGCTTGGGTGGGGGAGGGGTTAGGGGTGTGCGGGAATAGGGGACAGGCTTTCTACCCACCCCAAGCCTGTCCCCCTGTTCCCGCACCCCCCAAGCCTGTCCCCCTACTCCCGCACCCCCTTAAAGGTAGTCAACTTTATTATGAAAAACAACACGCATCTTCCTGATTCCTCTCCTTTTGCAATCGCGCTTTGAACATGTGGATCGACTTATATTGTATTCAGGAACGTGGGAGATGCAAAATAGAACACTGGGGGTACTGGAATGACTAGTATTTGTTTTGATCGCCTGCAGGAGTGTATGACCTGTGGGATCCTCGAAGTCGCTCACGTAGCCTCAGTAGTGGTAGCAGTGGAAGCAGTGATGAGGTAAGGAGCAGTCTTCTCTTCTAATACTTGACAAATGGGTATTAATGACACACCAAGACTTATAAGAATCAAAGACCCTGATACTCCAACGAAAAAGCTATAATATCCCAGGTTTTGTTAAAGCTGCATGTTCTCTTGGGAATATTTTACAGTACTGACTCATTTGACCACAGATACAGAGGGGGAAGAATAATGTTCAAGTCCTGGAAAGCCCGTGGATGGAGAGAGACAGTGGGGAGAGGTTCATTAAGGATGAGTAATGTGTTCTGAGCTGGGAACACACACATACATTAATAAGACACTCATTTTCACACACACACACACACAGAGGGCAGTGGTAATGTATCAGACTATACTTAACTATATTTCCTACAATTCGTCCCCTTCTACACACAAACACTACCTAACTGTTGCCCTCTTGACTGTCCCTTCTCCTCCTACAGGTGTTCAGTCGTACCAGTAGTTCTTCCATCTCGACCCACTGCCACGACATCACAACTGACCCGCCAGAGGACCGCATGGCACTCTTCAAGCTCACTATGGCTACGGTCCTCTCACTTATATTTATGGTCAGCCCAACCTATTGTTTTCTCCTTCGTTAATTAAGGGGGGTAATGATATACTTTTGGTACATTAGAGAGCTTTAATTCTTTCTCTTCTCACCCCCTCCTCCCAGCTACCTAACTTAAATCATCCCCTCCTCTCCCTTTCCCTTTTAACCACTCCCTTACCTAACCTACCCAATCCATCCTATCCCCTCTCTGCCACTCCCTACCTAATTTTCTCTTCCCTTCCCCTCCTCCCAGCTACCTAACTTAAATCATCCCCTCCTCTTCCTCCCTTTCCCTTTTAACCACTACCCTACCTAACCAACCCAAACCATCCTATCCCCACTCTCCCATTCCCTACCTAATCTTCTCTTCCCTTCCCCTCCTCCCAGCTACCCAACTTAAATGATCCCCTCCTCTCCCTCTCCCTTTTAACCACTCCCCTACTTAACCTACCAATCCATCCTATCCCCTCTCTGTCATTCCCTACCTAATCTTCTCTTCCTTCCCCCTAGCTGCTTGAGTACGTCGGTGGATATTACTCATCAAGTCTGGCCGTTCTGTCTGATGCTGGTCACCTTCTCAGCGACTTCTGCGGTTTCCTCGTGTCCCTGGTGGCCCTCTGTCTCATACGACGCCCTCCCTCAGCCTCAATGAGTTTCGGGTATTACAGAGCAGGTATGGACGTGAGATGTTCTTGTTGTTGTTGTGTGTGTGTGTATGTTTTTTTTTTTTTTTTTTTTTTTTTTTGGGTGGGGTGGGAGGGGGGCTACATATTTCTCCAAAGTACTATAAAAACAGGTACTTGAGTAATAGAGTCTGTTTCATGGTACACACACACACACACACACACGTTAACGTTACACCTTCCACTACTATAACTACTTCCACCATCACCAGTACCACCACCACCAACAACACTGCGACCACCACCAACACCACTACCACAACCATAAACACCACCATCATCACTACCAACACCAACAACACCATCACTACCACAACCATAAACACCACCACCATAACTGCCAACACCAACAACAGCACCACCACCATCACTACCAACAACACTAACACCACTACCACAACCATTAACACCACCACCATCACTACCAACAACACCACCATCACTACCACAACAACACCAACACTACCACAACCATTAACACCACCACCGTCACTACCAACATCACCACTACCGCCACCACCACCACTATCAACAACAACAGCACCACTACCACAACAACACCAACACTACCACAACCATTAACACCACCACCGTCAGTACCAACATCAACACCACCACTACCACAATCATTAACACCACCAACACCACTACCTAACCATTAACACCACTACCACAACAACCATTAACACTACCAACCATCATAACAACCAACAGTGTCAACAGAGGGGAACCAAACCAAATATTTACCCACCACAAAAAACACAACATTTTCCTGTCCCTATTTTTCCCAACACCACCACCTTAAAAAAATTCATTACTAGATATTACTTGGAAGACTCGAGATAAATGGTGACCTTATCTTTGTTATTTCCCTTCCCCTTCCCTTTTATTTTCCTCCTTCCTTTAATTGTTTTTTTCCCACTTTTGACTCTAGATTTCCTTTCCCTCTTACTTTAGTTTCCCTGCCCTACCTTTCTCTCTTTCCCTAGTCTTCCCTTTCTTTCTTCCCCTTGCTTTTGTTCCCCTGACTCTTCTGTCTATTTTTTTCTTCTGTTCCGTTACTTCCTTCTGGACTCTCCTTCCCTTTTCCCTGTTGCCTCTATTCCCCTCCCTTTTCTTTCCTCCTCCTTCATCTCCTTTCCCTCCTCCTTCATCTCCTTTCCCTCCCCTTTCATCTCCTTTCCCTCCTCCTTCATCTCCTTTCCCTCCTCCTTCATCTCCTTTCCCACCTCTTTCATCTCCTTTCCCTCCTCCTTCATCTCCTTTCCCTCCTTCTTTATCTCCTTTCCTTTGTCTCTCTTACCTGCGTTTCTCTGTCTCTTCCTTCTCCTCTATCTCCCTTTCTGTTCCCTCACCCTGTCTCCTTGCCCCCCCACCCTAACACTATACCTATATCGTCACCCTTTCTTACTATTTTCCTTCCTTATTATTTCCCTTCCTTACCTCCTCCCTGTTTCTCTTTCTTCTCACCATGCCTCCTCCCCGATTCATCTCCTTTCACTTCTCCTTCATCTCCTTTCCTTTGTCCCTCTTACCTGCGATTCCTCTGTCTCTTTCTTCTCCCTTATCTTCCTCTCTGTTCCCTCACCCTGTCATAATATTTCCCTTCCTTACTTCCTCCCTGTTTCGCTTTCTTCTTACCATGCCTCCTCCCCCATTCCCTTCCTTCCCTGGCTCGTACTCTACCTCCCTGTCAACTCTTCCACCAACACCACTACAGTCAGTACCTCGACATGATGAAAAACACACGACCCGGAAAAACAAACAAGCACCCCAAAAAAAAAAAAAAAAAAAAAAAAAAAAAAAAAAAAACACACACACACACACACACACTCACACAAAAAGGCCCCCGTAGACACATAAAGACAAATGGTGACGTAACACAACAATGAATACAAAGACTGGGATCATCTCACTGTGAGTAATGTACTGTATTCTACTCTTACCATTTCGCTGAGTACATGTACGGCATTGAACATTTCAGGAGTGTTCATTGTTCAGGAGGGATTTACATTACATAAGAGACAGTTTCATTTAGGATTACATATAGTAAACTAGAGACTTGGGGGGATGTGATGATTACAGATGTTCAATCATAATTATGGGACTTGAAGTGTAATAAGAGACAGTCAAGGTATTTTGTTTAACACATTCACTGCCACAGTTATAGGAATATAAAGTGATACAAAGTGACTGAAACACCAACAGATATACTGATTCTTACAAGGCTGTTTGATTATGCAATGCTAACTAGTCTAGTCTACTATCACCACTACCACCACCACCAACACTACTACTACTACTACTACTACTACTATAGTACTACTACAATTACTACTACTACTACTACTAAGGTACTACGACAACAACTACTACTACTACTACTACAGCTACCACTACCACCAACAACACTACTACCACTACTATTACTACTACAACAACAACTACTACTACTACTACCACCACTACAACAACAACAACTACTACTACTAAGGTACTACAACAACAACAACAACAACAACTACTACTACTACTACTACTACTACCACTACTACTACTACTACCACCACCACCACCATCATCCTTATACACTTCAGTCTGACACCCACACACAAACGAAGAAACTTTGGTGTATTCTCTGGAAACAAAAGGAGGATATTTGAGATCCATACTCCCTTCATATCTCCCTTCCTCCCTCTCTTTCTCCCTCCCTCCCTCCCTCCTCCCTCTCATTCTCCCTCTTCCCTTCGTACTTCCTTCCATCCCTCCCTCCCTCTCTCCGTACTTCCTTCCATCCATCCCTCCCTCCCTTCCTTCTTTCTTCCCTCATCCAATCCTCACCCTCACATAGAGAAGGGAAGAGTGGAGAAGGAAGGGAAAAATGAGCGAGAAGAATGTGAGAGAGAAAGAGAGGAGAGGGGAATGGGAGACAGTACAAATGAGGGTAAAAGGTGTGAGGAAGGGAAGCAAAGGGAAGGAATGAAGAGGAGACAGACGAAGGGGAGGAAGGAGTAGAAGACAGGAAATAGAGAAAGAGTTAAGGTGGTAATTCTTTTTTGTTACATTGAAGTGCCTTGATTCCTCCAAAGTATGCCAGGAAACAGGACCAGAAGACCAAAAATAATAGTGTTCTGTTGCTTGGAATAGTTTGGAGGATTCGGTTGCTCCAGATTTACCAACACAAAACTTTCCCCTTAATTAAAAGACTGAATGGTGGTTGTAGTTAATATCACTCTATATCTTATTAATACTACTCTTTTCTTTACGACTCTCTATGACAACAATAGCATTTGGTACATAAATTAAGGGGATAATTCGCTTTTGTTAAATTGGAGTGCCTTGATTCCTCCAGAGTATGCCAGGAAACAGGAGTAGATGAACAAAAATAATGGTGTTCTGTTGCTTGGAATATTTAGGAGGACTATCTATCAGTTACTCCAGATTTACCAACACTATACCATCCCCATAAGGTGGTAATTCTTTTTTGGTACATTGGAGTGCTTTAATTCCTCCAGAGTATGCCAGGAAACAGGACTAGATGAGCAAAAATAATGGTGTGCTGTTGCTTGGAATATTTAGGAGGACTATCTATCAGCTGCTCCAGATTTACCAACACTATACCAACCCCTTAACACATATTAATTCTTGAATGTTTTACCTTTGGGGTCAATGAAAGAACACGACCTTTACTCTCAGTCCTAATAGTTCTCCCTCCTATTCAAAGGGTGTATATCAAAAGAGTTCATTCAACCACCTAATTCTGTATGTAAATATACTTGTATCAACCTCTACCAAGCTCTAGTATTCTGATGTGTGTGTGTGTGTGTGTGTGTGTGTGTGTGTGTGTGTGTGTGTGTGTGTGTGTGTGTGTGTGTGTTGGATGTGATTTTGTGTGTGTGTGTGTGTGTGTGTGTGTGTGTGTGTGTGTGTGTGTGTGTGTGTGTGTGTGTGTGTGTGTGTGTGTGTTTGTGTGTGTGTGTATTTGTGTGTGTGTGTGTAACCAAATGCAGTTGTATGAAAATAATAATATCTACTACACTTACAATACAAAAACTTTAGGTGTTGTGTACAGTCACGGTAAAAAAAACGCCACCAGGTGAAAGAAACCGAGCCATTTGGGTGAAACTTATGAACCAATATTACTGAAACAAACAGCTATAGTTTCGTATCATTCTTCGAGGCCGTTTCATGCGAAGGTGTTGTAGGACTAATGACCGTGACTGTACAGGATAAAACTAAAGGATCACCCTACACACTACACTATCCCATCACCCTACTTTTCACCCCACACTACCTTCTTCTCACCCTCCTATCACCCTACTTTTCACCCCATTCTACACTACCCTCTTCTCACCCTCCTATCCCCCTACTTTTCACCCCACACTATACCCTCTTCTCACCCCTCCTATCCCCCTACTTTCACCCTACACTATACCCTCTTCTTCACCCTCCTATCACCCTACTTTTCACCCTCACTACCCTCTTCTCACCCTCCTATCACCCTACTTTTCACCCCCACACTATACCTTCTTCTCACCCTCCTATCACCCCTACTTTTCACACCCACACACTACACTACCCTCTTCTCGCCCCTCCTATCACCTACTTTTCACCCCACTCTATACCCTCTTCTCAGTGTCACCTATCACCCTACTTTTCACCCCACACTATACCTTCTTCTCACCCTCCTATCACCCTACTTTTCACCCTACACTACACCCTCTTCTCCACCGTCCCATCACCCTACTCTTTCACCCCACTCTACACTACTTCTTCTCCACCCTCTTTTGCACCCTTTCCAAAGTTACTGACACGCACTCATCATTAGTCTACTCACACCACACATTCCCCTTACATCCTCAACAGCACTGTTTTAGTTAGACCACTACACTCAAACGAACACTCTTCTCACTCACCTCAATATACAACTCGAGGTGAAGAGAGATACTAAGTAAGAGCAGTCCTCCTCCAGCTTGATCATCTCTCTGTAATAACACGAACCTCATACCCCCACTGACATAACCCACTTCTTACTACTCACACACTAAATATAGGCCCTACTGTTAATAATTACCAATGCAACTCACTACTATACTTTTATTAATGCAGCCAGTTTTCCTTTTTTTTCTTTATAATAAAAAACAGACGAATATTACCACACTATCAACTACTACTATTTTTTAACGTAGGTCACCTTTCATTTTCCTCTTGTAATAAAAACACGGATATTTATCGATACAACACGTCACTACATTAAAGGGGGAAGTACATACATAACAGTGTGGGTAAATCTGGAGCATATGATTCCTCCAAACTATTCCAACCAACAGAACACCATTATTTTTGTTCATCTGGTCTTGTTTCCTGGCATACTGTGGAGGGAATCTATTCACTCCAATGTAACAGAAGTGAATTACCTACTCCCTTAAACACAGTCTCTTTCTCCATTATTATCTATATATCAAAAAATAATCCCACGCTACTGTAAACTTAAACCGAAACCAACGTTACAAAAAAAAAAAAAAAAAAAAAAAAAAAAAAAAAAAAAATCTTCAACTTGTACCATACCTGCCAAACTCTCGCACCACAACATCGACAAACTTGGGTTAAAAAAAAAAATAATAATAAATTAAAAAAAAATAACTAAGAGGCTATTGAACCCACCAATGTATATATAAGGACTCTGGAAGGAGTTTTAACCCTCAACTTTCCCCCCTTCCAAGATTTGATTAATTCCTTTCACTAGGCACCCACCTCAAAAAGTGAAAGCCCTGGGAACATATATGTGAAGTTATGTGTGAAACGAGTCTTGTTGAGGGGGTGAGGGGGGGGGGGCAGGGGACGCTTGTGTGCTGGTATAGTATATATATTAGGGAACTACTAACCACCTTCATCAAGCTTATTAATAACATATATGCGAAGTTAGGTGTGAAATGAAAGTCTTTTGAGGGGGCGGGCGAGGGGGAAGGGGACGTGTGGGTGTAGTATAGAGTAAAGATTATGGGACCACTGATTGCCCCCCTTCCTCAAACTTATTATTAACTAATAACATTGAATTAAGTTTTCTCTGTTACATTCCTCTACCCTTACCTTGCTTTAGTTATCTAATTAATCTATCCTACCCTACCTCCCCAACTAACCAACCAACCAATTAAGTACCCTATCTACCTAACCCAACCAACTAAAACCCACACACCCACCAACCAAAACATACCAGAGTCACTCACTAACCAGTCTTCCAAACCCTCCTCCCCACCACCACCACCACCAACTCACTAACCCACTCACCCACCCAACCAACCATGCAAAACAACCCAACCAAATCCATGTCACTATCCCATTTACCCAACCAACCCAAACAAATCCAACTCACTCCTAATCCAACCCACACCCAACAACCTACTAACCCAACATCCAACTCACTCACTCACTCACTTGTCTCCTTGCATCCCCTCACTCACTCACTTGTCTCCTTGCATCCCCTCACTCACTCACTCACTCACTTGTCTTCTTGCATCCCCTCACTCACTCACTCCTAACCCACCCACCCAACCAACCAACCCAACTAAAACAACATCCATCACCTCACTCACGCACTCACTTGTCTTCTTGCATCCCCTCACTCACTCACTCACGCACTCACTTGTCTTCTTGCATCCCCTAACTCACTCACTCACTCACTCACTTGTCTTCTTGCATCCCTCACTCACTCACGTCCTAACCCACCCACCCAACCCAACCAACCCAACTAAACAACTTCCAACTCACTCCCTCACTCACTTGTCTTCTTGCATCCCCTTACTCACTCATTTCACTCACTCACTCAATGTCTCCTTCCATCCCCTCACCCCCACCAACAAACAAACAGAGGTGCTGGGTTCTGTGGCAAGTGTTTTGATCGTGTGGGTAGTGACGGGACTTCTGGTGGCTGCAGCTGTACAAAGACTCCTCTATGCACCTTACACACTGGACCCTGATGTGATGCTCATAATGGCCTCGGGTGGGAATCATCATCAACATCCTGTAAGTGAGTTTAAGGAGAGAGAGAGAGAGAGAGAGAGAGAGAGAGAGAGAGAGAGAGAGAGAGAGAGAGAGAGAGAGCGAAATCATCATCATCTTGTGAGTTTAGGAGGAGAGAGAGAGAGAGAGAGAGAGAGAGAGAGAGAGAGAGAGAGAGAGAGAGAGAGAGTGCAATAAAGTCGTGAGGTGTCAGTCAGGATGTTATTTTACTCATGTACGTATACATACACGTAAAGACACACACACACACACACACAAAACGTCACTGACAATCGAATTCTTAAAAATACGATCATCAGTAGAGGAAAAAAAGGTATTAGTCAAGCGTTTGTCCATAATCACTCCTATTAATTTTTTTCTGTCAAATATACTTTTTAATACATGTACGTCATTTCCTTATTGGGTATTTCCGTTGCAAATGCATCAACATGAACCATTGGTTCCAGTATAATAATATCAATTCAAGATGGCCGCCAAATGTTTACATCCAGCCCCGTAATTTGCCAAGGTTAGGTCTCGGTAGTTTGCCGCGGTCCTGATTAGGTTAGGTTAGGTCAGGTGTGTTTTTCAGACGAATCTAGTTCAAATATGGCGAAAATGAGGTGTTTTCGGAGATTGAGTTGGGGGAAGCGGGGGGGGGGGGGTGATATCTTCCAAAACATTAATTTGCGACTGTTGTCAACAATAAATTCGTTCATAACACACTATAAAACATTGCATTCTGAAAACCTCGAGTCGAAAGCAGATTATGGACAAACGCCTTGACTATTACTGAAAAAATCCTGCTAAAGTGGTATAAGAGTGTAATCTGCAGTCAGCACTCAGCTCGCCCTGGGTTACATCAATATTTTTCTTGAGGGTGAAGTCTGGGGTGTTGGCTTAGAGTCTCAGTAACGAGTGTTTTTCATGTATGTTCATTTATTCATTCTCCTCTATCCTTCTCTCTCCTGCACAAGCTTCAGAAACAATCTATATCACACGGTATTCTTGCCCATATTTTCTCCTTTCCTCTCATGTATTATAAACCATAATTTTTGCATTACCAAAATCTCCACTGAAAACCGCCAAAATGTCACTAACTCCAATACCAAAATGTTCCTTAATTCTTCCCACCAAAATATCACTATCAACACCAAAATGTTCCTTAATTCTTCCCTCCAAAAATATCACTATCAACACCAAAATGTTCCTTAATTCTTCGCGCCAAAATATTTCTTCTTCCCACCAAAATGTCACCATCAACAACCAAAATATATCTTAATTCTTCCCATCAAAATATCACCATCATTACCAAAATATTCCTTAATTCTTCCCGCCAAAAATGTTTCTTATTCCCGCCAAAATGTCACCATCTCTCAATACCAATCTGTTCCTTAATTCTTTCCCGCCAAAATATCACCATCAATACCAAACAATTCTTCGCGCCAAAATGTTTCTTCTTCCCGCCAAAACTGTCA
>JAWQEG010008517.1:0-35511 GCA_033782935.1 Petrolisthes cinctipes
GAGAGAGAGAGAGAGAGAGAGAGAGAGAGAGAGAGAGAAGAGAGAGAGAGAGAGAGAGAGAGAGAGAGAGAGAGAGAGAGAGAGAGAGAGAGAGTTGACAAGTTATAATCATTCCCTCTCACACAGTTAACCGTGCCAGTTTGATGTGTGGTTTTCCTCTTGACCTATTTGGATATTCTTTCTTTTAACATTAATATTCGTTTGTCTTGATCCCAATATGTCAAGTTAAAATCAGTTACTATTAAAAATCAGTTACCACATCAGTGATTTAGGGATTTTTCAAAGATTTTACCGATTCCTTCAAACTGTGCTACAAACCAGACCTCGAACCCGTACACAACATAAGTCTGTTTCCTGGAATAGTGTGGAGGAATCAATAGCACTTCAATTCAACCATAAAAATAGACACTCAGCTGCTGGTGTGAAACGCAGAAGTGCAGGCAACTGCACAGACGGATCTAAATGTGGTTTAATATTAAATTTGGTTTGCAACATTATGCCGTACATATAAAATCTTTTTTCGATAAACTATGAATATTTTCTTTTACGCGAGGATGGTGCAGTATTGTTGTAAATCGCCTTTCATCCATTGGTATAATATTTTTGTGTTATATTTATACGTTTGGTGCACTGATGAAATAATATTGCTTTAGATCTCTCTTTTGTTCCTAGTAAAAAGTTGTTAAAAGTTCCCATGTATTTATTTTATTATTATTATTATTATTATTTTTTCGTGGTAATATTGTTGGCCTTTGATCTAGGACAATGTGTACAGTCGGAATAAAAAATTGCTTATACTGAGCCTGGACGAATATAAACGGAATGAAAAGTGGGATCAAAATATCCTAAATAAATTCTGGGAAACTGATTCCTCCAAACTAGTGTATCATGCAACATTCTCTCTCGGTACAAGGCGCTGTGTTTGGAGGAAACCGTGACCTCGTTCAAACTATGTCAGGAAACAGATCCCCCAATTGTTGTAACATAGAGGTCGTCTGTTTCCTGGTGGGATAGTTTAGAGGACAAATCAGTAACCTCTCCTCCTCCTCCTCCTCCTCCTCCTCCTCCTCCTCCTCCTCCTCCTCCTCCTCCTCCTCCTCCTCCTCCTCCTCCTCCATCGCCATTAGTTTTTCCTTTCCTATTTAATACAATAATAACCTCATTGATTGCCAGTGGTCTCTTCAGTTCATTAAAATTATATGTATTTCGTCATATTATTTTAAAGTTAAAATTCGACACTGCTTGGAAAAGGATTAACAGATACACATTAGGTAATATTTTAACTCTCCGTTCGTCTATAGATTCTTCTCCCTGGTCTAATATAATCGTCTGGAGTTAGTCTCAATAGAATAACAAACACCAGTCTGGCACTCAAAAGGGTTTATTTTGTTAATCTTCTGATATTTTCCTCTATTACAATATTTCTTTTTCATATCCTTAGTACACACATATCTTTAAGTACACACATTTTTACTTTGTACACATATTTTTTTTTTTAGTAAATTCACCTTCTCGTACACACCCTTATCAGTACACATAACTTTTTTTTTTTTTGTAATAAACACAATTTTTTTCTAGTACACAGAACCTTTTCTTGTAAACACAACTGCTCCTGACACATTTTTTTCAGATACACACATTTTTTTTTCAAGTACACACAACTGTATAAGACTGTAACAGTGGTTCTTAAAGCTTAACTCTATTAACTTTAACTAAACTGATTACATAAATAGCTTTTATTCCTCAACTCTTATCAATATATTTTATCAATTGAAGCCTCGTCTATGAAATTACTTACGTTCGAGGTCCGTGAAACCGTATTCTTGATTTTAATTTGATTTTGTTTATCTCTTTGGTGAACTTTGAGAATAATAATGTAGTCGAGAAAGAAACGCAATGTTTTTTTTCTTCTGCCTGTCCGTAGTTTTATGGTTTATAGTCAAAACAAGAAACAATATTACGTCTCATTCACTACAACATTAACCATCGTACCAGAGAGGAGACAGAACTTTAGACGGTCAGCTAATATACCATATGATAATATTTGACCCGTATGTTATTATTTATTTTCCAGGTCTGACTCTGAGGTGATGACGTCGAGCACTGTGACAACAACACCTAGAGCTGTATGGGTAAGTACACAAGTCCACTGAGAGAGGCAGGGTCCTCTTTTGTTTTGATAAAGAGGCAGAGTCCTGTTTTAGTTTTATAAAGTCCACGAGAGAGGCAGAGTCCTGTTTTGTTTTGATAAAGTTGACGAGAGAGGCAAAGTCCTGTTTTGTTTTGATAATGTTGGTGCGTGCTGCCTGACTGCCTGCCTGCCTGCGTGTGGTGGGTGCATGACTGTGTTGGTTGGTTGGTTGTTTGGTTGTTCCCTCCTTTATGTTGTCTTTGTCTGCACCGGGGCTCACCTCACACTTTTTTTTTTTTTCCTCAAAAACGAACAAGCATCATTGCTTAATTATTTTTTGGCACTGTAGACAATGTATGATTATTAACCTTCATACCCCGGGGAGCTTCAAGAAATTCGTCCATAGTTTTACGCTCCAGTACAGGTTTGCAGGTTTCATTTCATTTCTCGTCTGGGATTTAGATTGAAATTTATTTTATACATCAGCGTTTAGTATCATTCTTGTATTTACGAATCACACTCAAGAAAGGATTCAAGATATGTTCAATATTATTTAATCTCCGGAGTATAAGGATTAACACTAAGCTCACAGTTATTTATCTGTCTTGCAGCGAAGAGGGATGCATTAGTATCAGTTAGTATCAGTTCCATAATATAGGTGTGTATAATATTATAAAAAAACGCAATCAATGACCAACGCTATTCACCACTGCAAAAAGCTAATAAATATATACTGTATTTATATATACTGTATATATATATATATATATATATATATATATATATATATATATATATATATATATATATATATATATATATATATATATATATATATATATATATATATATATATATATATATACTATGGTATTAAGGGGGCAGTACACCTATGGTACAACAGAGCACTTTCATTCCTCCAAAGTATGCCAGGTAGCAGGACTTAATTAACAAAAATAATGTTGGCCTGTTGTGGTGGTTTGGAATAGTTTGGAGGAGGAATTATTATGAGTCGCTCCAAATTTTACCCACACTGTACTATCCCCTTAATTTATTCTATAGAAGACGTCCTCACAGTCAAAGCCACGTCATGAGAGCATGGCGGTACAAACAGACCTTCCATGGGGGGTCGCCTCTTCCAAAACACAGGAATTATTAGTACTGGACTTCGATACGATACGATACGAGAGTTACGGGTGCCAGTGCCAGCAGTTTTATTCATTAATTTTTTTCCTCTACAGCCAATAGTGTGAAAAAGTTTGTCTGAAGAATAGGTATACTGTATGTAAGAAATTTTTATTTATTTTTTAATGGGGAATGATAGTTACACAGATCCATCCATAGTTAACTGGACTGATGCTATGAATAATATTACTATTATATTTTTTGGAAAATGACGATGATTATTCAGTGTTCATATCAGTAAGCGAAAACTGTCCATTACAATAATTTCTCTCAAAGTTTTATTCAGACAGCAGAGAATTACAACTGTTGGCCGTGGAAAATATATAATAAAAACCGCTGACTTGGCAACCGCTACGAGAGCCAAGCAGCTAAACACCGGGCAACAAAATATTATCATGTATATATATATTATAAAAAATTGTCAATGAAGTACGCTACAATCTTTCTTCTTCTAACAAGTTACGTACAGTAAAATATTGACGTGATACCAGTACAAAGCGAGAGTGGTTCTAAGGTCCTCGGGTGTATGTATAATATATATTTAACCAACTTTTTTTTTTTTACAACCATTAGTCTACTACGGTACTTATTAGTCTAGAATCACAAAGTTACTTAAAATCCTAATACTGATAATACATTTCACGCGCCCGCAAAAGGCATCTGTGATTCAGCTACTGGTGTGAAATTATTTTGACACTTGGAGAAATTTACAACACGGAGTATCTAGAGTGGTAATAGTAATAGTAATGGGAGGGAGAAGGGTGTGAGGGTGTGAGAGGGTTATAATTACTAGTGGTGGTGGTGGGGAGGGATGAAACGCTCCCTTTCTTTCATCTACTCATCTACGTAATCATCTACTATCATTTTACGTTCAGGGTTGGTTAGTTTGTTGGTCAGTGTTTTTTGTTTTATTTTTTTGGTGGGTTGGTATTGGGTGGGTTAGTGGGTTGGTTGGTTGTTAGGAGGATGGGTGGGTTGGTTGGTTGGTGGGTTGGTTGGTGGGTTTGTTGGTTGGTGGGTTGGTTGGTGTGTGGGTTAGTTAGTTGGGTGGGTGAGTGGGTTGGTTGGTTGGTTGGTTGGTTGGTGGGTTGGTTAGTTGGTGGATGGGTGGGTGTGTTTAAGGGTTGGTTGGTGGGTGAATAGGTTTGTTGGTGGGTTGGTTGGTGAGTGGGTGGGTGGGTTTGTGAGTGGGTGGGTTTGTGGGTTGACTGGTTGGTTGGTTGGTTGGTCATTTGGTTCATTAGTTAGTTAGTTACAAGAGTTAAGCTGCCTTCTCCAGTTATGACAAAGTAAATGAAAAGAGGTGTTCGTGGTACAGACACCGTGAAAGGCCTGCGTCATTTGCCATCAGGGAAAGAGGTCAGTGTAATCGTTTTCTTAATGGGGGAGAATTTATTTGTATTTCTCAACCCATTGATGACACTGTAATTACTTGTGCTCCAATCATTACGAAAGATATAAAAAATGTAAATAAGTACTCCAAAACAGACGAAGTTATCCATAAAAGATGAAATTTTGCTGAACAAACTGAGAGTCGGTGGATCAACTGGAGGTTACTGATTCCTCCAAACTCTGCCACAAAACATCTCCAATACTTTAGAGCCCTGTGTCGTGGCTTAGTTTGGAGGAATACTTAACATCATCTTTGTTAACGAAACCCTAGTGTTGCCTTAATTATTTAACTGACCCCTGGTGGCAGAAGATATGAACTTTTCACAGTGACCAAAGGGGAGAGCTCTTTGTTGGTGAACTGGAAGGTTTCCGATTCATCCAAAATGTATCAAGAAACAGACATCCCCGTTTAGTAACATTGAGATCGTCTGTTTCCAGGCATAGTTTGGAAGAATCAGTAGCCTTCCAATTCACCAAAAAAAGATAACCTCTCCTTAACTCGAAGCCTCACTTGGTGTTTAATGGATGTGAAAAGACGCGAATGTAATAATGCTTTGACTAGGGGGAATACGGTAGCGTAAAGTCATCAGAGTAATGCTAGTATATTATTGATTAATTATTATTTATTAATTATTATGTATGAGTTATGTCGTTGTTAATGAACTATGTATTAGGATTAAAAGTATATCATCAATATATAATATTCATATACATATATATTCATACTCTCAAAAGGAAAGCTGTAGTCTAAGGCAGAGCATCCCACCAATTCCTTCACCAGAGATGAGACAAGAGTACAGTGAAGGTTATTGTAACCAGTTAATCTCTATTATAGCATTGGTAGTCCTAGGATTATGAAGGGGTCAGAATTTTATATATCTATCTAATGAATTCTTTATTATACCTTAACCTCGGGACTGTAAGTTGTGGACGAAGCTACAAACAATTAAAAGCTACAAACCGATTACCCCCAAATATCCCCTGTAGATATATCGAGATAGTGTGTAGGTATACTGACATAATGTGTAGGTATACTTAGTGTGTAGGTATACTGACATAGTGTGTAGGTATATTAACATAATGTGTAGGTATACTTAGTGTGTAGGTATACTGACATAGTGATTTGTTACTTAGCTTAGCTTGGAAGTTTCGGTAGCTCTGAACCAGTTCGCCTCTCTGACACATAACCACACAAAAGACAGCATGGTCTTGTGAAATCTGTCTGTGTCGGGGAGTTTGTTGAAGAGTTTTCGCTGCTGCTTTTATGATTTTTTGTGTTGTAGAGTATATGTTTGAAGGTCTTTTGTATGTATAGATATATTGGCTAGCATACTGTAGGTCCTTTGTATGTATAAATATATTGGTTAAGATATTGTAGGTCCCTTGTTTTTATACATATATTAGCTAACACACAGTAGGTCATTTGTATGTATAAATTTATAGGCTAAGATACTATAGGTCCTTTGTTTATATAAATATATTGGTTGATATACTGTAAGTCCCTCTCTATCTCTCTCTCCCTCTCTGGTGTTGGGATGCTCTATACACAGGTTACAGCTTTCCCTAAATAAGGTACCAAAAGCGCTCCAATAATCACGGACATAAACAAAGATAATCATGGTGTTGGTGAGGACGATGATGGAGTACAATGACCACCCTAGGTATCCATCGTACTCAGTCATCGTCTAACCCCCTCACCCATGAATATTCCCGCATATGTACCTTTAGAGAGTGGCATATGCTCACCCCCTATGGCGCTTGCTGCTTCGGGGAGTGTCATTAAGGGCCACATTCCTAGTCATACACGATGGATATTGACCGTAAGACCGACAATGTGTGAAAAATAAAAATATATATTGCTAGTCAAACCCGAACGATCATCGTACAACCGACAGCGGGTGTGTAAAAAAAACCCGTTGGTCTCTATGTACGTGTCAAGAGAAACCCGATGATGCGGGGCTGTACAGTGACTTAGAATACCACAAACCCGATTATTAGGCCCCGCAAATTAACTTAGAATACCGCAAACCCGATGGTGAGTACCCTGCAGATATAATGGCTAAGAATACCACAAACCCGATGGTGGGGACCCCACAGGATGACTAAGAATACCACAATCCCGACCCACGACAAGAGTGACTCCATCGTTGGTCGTGTTTACAATCCTACAACATCCATCACTAAGGACTAGGAATACGGTCCTCCTTGGTGGGGCGGGGGGGGGTACGAGGTTGTCTGATTAAGATTTTTGAGGCTATTGATTACTCCAAACTTTGCTGATAAAACATTCACTTAAGGGGCTAACACACTTTTGGGAAATCTGGAGCAAATATTTCCTCCAAACTTTTCCAGGCAATAGGACACCAATATTTTTTTTTTTCAACTGGTTCTGTTTCCTGGAATACTTTGGAGAAATGAAGACACACCAATATACCAAAAGTGTTTTACCCCCATAAGGTATTCCAGTATAGGTAGTGTGTTTTGTAGCATAGTTTGGAGAAATCAGTAAACAAACTCTTAATTTATATATTTATTTGTCAACACCATTAATTTTATCATCCCCTTTATCACCCTCTCGTACACGGATGACACAAATACCAACTGTGTCCTGTTTACGTAAATAGGGTGAAATATTCTCATAGGATTTTTTTAGGATAACTATTGTATGGTGTTGGCAAAATTGAGGGAAGCAACTGATTCCTCCAAACAAACTTATCCCAAAAAAACAGGAGGATAATACTGCCTTGATTTAGCTGATAATTATTTGCTCTGTTTCCATCACATACTTTGGAGGAATCGGTAGCCCCCCAGCCTCCAATGTACTGTACCCCCCTCTCCCTCCTTTAGTTCCTTTTTTTTCTCCCCTCAGTCAGCACAATAAACTTACAAGCTAAATATGTTCCTGGTGGTCCGCTGATTATTTCTACACCCTCTCACACTCACTGGAGACTCACTCACTCACGCACAAACACACGCAAAGTGAGTCTCGGGGTTGTATGCAAGGATGGAAGAAAGGTCGTGTTTTACATACATACAAACATACATATACATACACACATACATATATACGGTACTGTGGGTGCTGACGGGACTATGGCTGGGTATGATGGCCTCTTTTATGTATGTAAGTAAGTACCGATATGTATGTATAAAAAAATAACTTGACTGAATTTGATGTGTTTAATTAAGTGTAGTGTAATTATTAAAAGTAGTGTAATTATTTTTATGCATTATTTTAATTGGTTATCGAAGTTAATTATGTAGTGATGATGATGATGTACGATGGCTGCATTGGTTGGTAGGTACTGTACATATAACACACAGCCATTGTACTAGTTTATCGTCGCTATATAACGATGGCTACCGTACATGTTGTATCTAAGGAGCGGCGCCATTTCACTTATCGAGTCATCGTAGTGGACAAACAATATTATGATAAACTTTACGATGTGTTCATGTAATAGTGTCTAGAAGGCCATCGTACTTACCGAGTGATCATCGTGAACAAAATATAATAAAATGGCGCTAACGATGGCTTCATGTTGTATCTGCGGTACAAAATAATAATATGATGAAAATTACGATGACTTCATGTAATTAATAATGTCTAGAGAAGAGAGAGCCATGGTACATACGGAGCCATGGTCATCGTAGCTTCAACCCACCATACCATCTTCCTTCACACCTTGTATACCATCTTCCTTCACACCTTGTATACAACCCCAATGTAAGGTGAGGGGCTGACAACAGAAGTGGACAATGTAATAGTGTGTGGAAAGAGAAACAGTAGTGATAAAAGTTAAGGGGAAATTCTCTTGACGGTGAATTGGAAGGTCTGTAATTCCACCAAACTATACCACGAAACAGACGACTTTTATGTTAACTTTAATGGGTGATCTGTTTTACTGGATGGTTTAATGGAAGCAGTAGACCACCAATTTCCCGTTTAGTGACCAAGAGGAGAATCCAAAACTCCTTCCATAAGAACTATGGTTTATAATAATAATAATGTGTACCTTGGTGTTTGATCCCATTCAGTTGTCAGTGTTTTGAGTATTTATTGTTGTAAAGCATTGCTATTGACGATAATTTTACCATATCATTTAAAATATCTATCATTATCTAACATATATATATATATATATACTCTGATATAATAATTCCACTCATTCCCACAAAACAACATGACTTTCCTATTTGATTCTTTCAAAATATCTTATCATTATACAACAGTCATATACACTCTGGTCTCATTATTTTACTCATAGCCTAAAACAACATTACTTTCCTATTTAATTCAGTTCATAAATACACACATAATGTTTAGTAATATTTCTGTAATTCAATGGACAATAATAATTTTCCCTATCAATATGTTCACTCATTAGTCAATATTTAACATACATAAGTTTCTCTAAATAAATTTTGCTAATATTTATAAATATAAAGAAAACATTTGTCAACAAGGTAAGAGAACCACAGCACAGCAGGCAGAGCGTCACAGTGTTGGTGATAAATGTGGAGCAACTGATTCCTGAAAACAATTCCAAGCAACAGGCCACCACCAATTAATTCTGTTAGTATGGTCCTGTTTCCTGGCTTACTTTGGAGGAATCAAGGCGCTCTAATGTACCAAATGTATACTATCCCCTTGTGTGCAAATCAATATAGGCGTAGGTAGTCCTCCAAACCCGGCCAGAAAACACATTCCCTCGTCTCATGATACAGGACGACTCTTGTTTCATGGCATAGTTTGGAGGAATCGATAGCCATCCAATAATTCGTCCATAAAAGTTGACCCCTTAAATTTATGTGTTGAACTTGGTACATTATTTTAGGCCCGAGTATATGCAAGTTGAGAAGATGATCTGTGTGTGTGTGTGTTTGTGTGTGTGTGTGTGTGTGTGTGTGTGTGTGTGTGTGTGTGTGTGTGTGTGTGTGTGTGTGTGTGTGATTTTTATAATATTTTTACTGGTATTTGATGCAGCTGTTAACCATTCAATTTCTATCCAAAATTTGTCTCTGAAAAAGGAGATTGATCTTCAAATTTACGTAGCTTAGTAGTTTTATCAATAGCTTATAGTGAGGAATTTCAGGTATATAAACAAACCTACTGTTCTCAAGTGTTGATATTAGAAGGAGAGAAGTTAGCTTAGGTTTAACGCCTCCACTTCACATAGCAACTACTTTAAAATAGGGTTAGAATATTCAGGTAACCAATTGTGTCCTGAACAGAGTAGTTTAAGATTCGTGTGACAAGTTTTTTTTTACAAAGAGACGTTTTTAAATATTCACTTGACGGCTGTTTCGTAGTTTAAGAATTCACGTGACAACTGTTTTTTGGTTGGAGTGTTTAACAATTCACGTGAGAACTTTTGTAGTTTTACTATTCAAGTAACAACTATTTTCTGGTTTGAGGTTTTAAGAAATCACGTGAGACATGTTTTCCTAGTTTAACAATTCACGTGACAGGTGTTCTCTGGTTTAATAATTCACGTGACATCTGTTTCTCCAAGGTCGACTCAGAAAGCGTGGTTGGTTGGCGGCCCCCTCCCCCTCCCCTTCATCCCTCCCAGCCTGTGTTTGTATATAACTTTGTGAACTCAGCCTCTGTGATGTTTCTTCCCTTACCTTGTTTGACTGTATATATCATAACGCTATACATAGATATTTTACCTGTCATATATTTATTTTACATATGTTGGCTACACTCGCTTACCATGCATGACCTTGTTTCCCCGAGCGACACGAGGTTGGCTGCCTTATGCTATGGAGAACGTCGTGATAGAGAGACACTTTCCTTCCTTCCTTCCTTCCTTCCTTTCATTTTCTATCACCTCCAACTCTCTTGCTTCCGTTTATTATTTTCTGATAATCTCATGCTGTTTCCTAAAGTGGTTCTCTTGTAGACTGATGAAAACTACTGGGATGAACATTTCTCTATACTTTTCTATGCGTGAATTTCCATTATTTGTATATATTTACACTCGTTACCGAACGTGGGGTTTATTCTGATTAATATCTTTGGCGGGATACTTTTTAGAAATTCTCTGGGATCTTATTTTGCAAAATCAAAGGTTATTTCCTCGGTTTAGTTTCTCTTATCTTTTGTTCCATCTTTTGCATTAAATTTGGTGGAATTATCTGATACATATATATTATATTGATATAGCTTTAATTTTATATATATATATATAAAATTTTGCAAGATCCTTTGTTATACCTTCGTTAAATTATATTTTCTGTATTAATTATTTCCTATGTATCTTGGGTGGGTGGTCTGTTCCGCCGGTTGGTTGACTAGAAACAACTCCAGTGAATTAACCAAGCCTCAAGAGTGAGTTTTGGATCGGATGGATAATGTGGAACAAGACTTGAGTAAAAAAAACTCAGTGTTCCCCATAGAAAAAGAGAGATACTAAAGGGAATAATGAGAGAGAGAGAGTGATAGAGAGAGAGAGAAGTGAGAGAGATAAATGAGTAACAGAAATGAAAGAGAATAAAAATGAAAATGAGAGAGAGAGAGAGGATGAATATTGATAACTCTGACACACAAACAAACTCAAAACAACAGACAGACAAACACACAAACTTGCCTCTGGACAGCAGCTGTGTTTTTGATTTATTACTTGTGGGAAAAATAATTAATTACCGGCAAGACAAGAAGAACAAGAACAAGAAAGAGGTATTTGCAATATGAATGAAAGAGTGTTAATAATAATAGTAAATATGATAATAATGCAGTTTGTTTCTTGACGTATTGAAATATTTCCTCAAAGGCGCATGTGTTTGGAGGGCAGTAATTAATTTGTCTGACGTCATGAGGTGGGTAGTACAAAACACACTCGGTTAGTTAGTTAGTTAGTTAGTTATTTAGTTGTTTGGTTGGTTGGTTAGTTGGTGGTACTGTATTATTCTTTGTATTCTCTGCCCACTTGCTTGCTTATTTAATCAATTGCATGCTTGTTTGTTTTAATTATTGGCTTGCTTGCACTTTCACTCGTTTTGTTTCAGTGTGAATATTATATTTTTCGTGTTGGATAGTTGCACTTTTATTTAATTAATTAAGGCAAAATTCTGGGTTGTTAATTTGTGACACTATTTTCCTCTCACACACGATATTACGATAACGACATACTGTTATATTTATCAGTACCCAAGTAACCAATTATTCACACACTCAACACTGTTTTTTTTTTTTTTTCTACCACTCTTATCATCACGCGTGATAATAATTTCCGAGGCCAATAAATGTTTATCTTGTGCATGTGACGGCCAAGTAATTTAATATTCAGTCAGCCATTCATTTTACTCCACATCAAATATATCTAATTATATTCGTTTGTGGAAATGTGTGAACGTAATTTTATTTTGTTTATATTTTTGTTTAGCACAACAAGTTTGAAGTAAATAAAATATTTTATATAGCCTGTCCGCCAGCCAGTCTTCCGGGTCACTACCAAGAAGTTCCCTTTAATTCGGGATCAGTGTAATGGCTTAGCAAAGGTCCCCATTATTACAGGTTATTGTGTCACATGTGTTGATGTTGCTCTTGTTGTTATTACGTGCAAACTAACCAACGCTACTTGTGCTTAACTTTATTTTTTTTATTGTTGGACGATTACTTCAAATCTGTATCGTGTCACAACAACTATTTTTTTCTGTTCTTGTTTTGTTGTTGTTGTTGTTGTTGTTTTGAGGGCAGACGTAGTGGTGTGGCAGATGACATAGCCACACACACATACACACACACATTAAAGGATGAGGATGGTCAAATCTGGAGACTGATGATGAGGATTCCGTGCGTACCGTCGGGGATCTTTGGGGAGATGTCGCAGGGATGGGACCTTCCCCGACGAACTCCACGCCAGGTGTATTGTGTTGGGGGTCGTCAGAAGAGTGACTTACTGACACTAGTGGGCAGCCTTGTTTCATGGGTACCGGCTGCACCACTAACCCCCGCGTCATATTATTCTCTCACCCAAATGAATTCGTTATAGTGGTTCCATCGGTCTTCTTCGTTGTCCATGCCAGGTTTCTTGTCAACAGAGATGCCCCCCGCTGTGCTGGAGCCACATGAGCCAGCACACTTGTACCCCGCCAATACCAACATGTCGAAGGCCTGTTCCAGGAAAGTGTGCTTGAGGAAGAACCTGGCTGTGTAGCGGTCAACGGCACCACGGTCAGGGTCACGGGACTCATTCAGCATCTCTCCAAACACCTCTCGGCACAGAGTCACGCGACCACACACCAGGATACGACTCAGCTTCCGGAACTTGACGTCGGCCAGACCGTCACGACCGAAGGCGAAGGTACCACGGTAACTGATTGTGATGGTGCCCACTGAGGTACGGACTGTGAAGGCTGGATCAACGGGACTGAGGGACTTAGGCAGCGTCAGGGAATCTATCATCTCCTGTAACTGGAAGAAGTCCGCCTCTTTCTTGAGCCTTTCGCGCTCGCTGAAGTTTTCAGGCAACACGAGCTTCTGGTTACGCAGAAAGTCCAGAATGTACCTGAAGAGAACACCGTCACGATCTATGAAAAACTTGCCCTTGGAGTCACGTAGAACAGGTGTTTTGGACTTGCCGCTGAACATCTGTCCCAGGAGACTGTCTTGGTCCCGTTGCAGGGTGGTTAGGGCGGTGGTGTAGAACACTCCGCCCACATTCAACTCCACTATGGGCGGGAACACCTGTACGATGGAGTTCATATTGGTCCCTCCAGGCTGCAAGGGCTGCTCCGGGGGCGGCTGTCCGCTGTTGGACGAGGCCGAGGAGGAGGAACTGTTGGTAGCGGCGCCGTTGGTGGCCATAGTGACGAGAGAGTGGCGGTGTGGCGCGGGTGGTGGCGGCCGCGGGAGTGAAGCAGCCAGTCAATACCCGACACCACTACCACCACCACCACCACCACCACCCACCCCGCGCACACCCACACGCACGTACTAACACACATACGCTCATGACCGCACACACACATATGCAAACGCACACGAAGAATTATATGGAACACACAGGTGGGTGCTCAAGATGCTGGAAGGTGGTGGTGGTGGTGTTAGTCCTGGTAGTGGTATTGGTGGTGGTTGTGGTGGTGGTGGTGTTAGTCCTGGTAGTGGTATTGGTGGTGGTGGTGGTGTTAGTCCTGGTAATGGTATTGGTGGTGGTGGTGGTGGTGGTGTTGGTGGTGAAGCAGGATGATGGTGGAGTTAGTGGTGGTTGTGGTGGTAATGGTGGTGGTGGTGGTGATAGTGATGATCGTGGTGTTGGTTAGGTTGGTTAGCAGTAAGATAGATTGGTGTAAGACAAGGTTATTGTTATCTATCAGTTTTTATGATGGCAGAAAAAAATACAAACCCTAAAAAATATAAATAAATCATATTGGTTAACTTTTTGTTCTTATATCATGAGTGTCATCTTTTCAGGGGATACTCTCTTGTAATATCCTCCAAGCTATACCAGGAAACGGGGTATTTCAGTATATGAGTAGGGCATTCGTTTTATAGCATACTTTGGTGGAATCGTTAAGCCTCTAATTTGACCCCGGGAGAGTATCTCTTTAACATGCATCATGTGTATTTCCAAATAATTATTTTTATAGCAAGGCTTGGTAAATTTTGGTGGAATCATTGCCATCCAATTCACCGACTGTATCATGTCTGGGTCACATTACATATCTCTTGAACGATGTAAAGGAAATATCCACATCAACTGTACACTAGAACAATACATGCAGACTAATATACAGATTCCATACACTGTCCAATTACCGTATAACCTACTGTAAAGCCCATAATCCAATGTGTGTTAATAGCGTGCCAAAGACATATGGTAAAAGCCCTCTTTGTTGTCAGTGTAAACGGTACTAATTTGTGATACGATTGAAGTGAATCCTACTCCTATAGGGTAATGGATCCTACTGTTAATTAACTCTCATTATGTACCCATCCTAATAATGTGACGATGCTATTTTAAGCTTTGATAATTATGAAAGGCATTTTGGGCCATGGCGCCTGAGGGGGGAATGGGGGGAGGCTATATTTATATATTTTATTTATTTTTTGCTAGTTAATTGGACACCCAAGTAGAAAATTCCATTATTTCAATTATTATATGACACGTGTCTGGAATCAACATCAGATGAAGCATACAGTTTGACATTTATGTGTCGTGTGTAATGTGATTATTATGACAGTGCTGTAGACAGGTTACAATGGGATGCCTCGTTGAGTTTAATATGGAGGATAGTAGTACACTTTTGGTACGTTAGAGTGCCTTGATTCCTCCAAAGTACAGTATACCAGGCAATAGGACCAGATAACAAATCATAATAATAATGGTAGCCTGTTGCTTAGAATAGTTTGGAGGTATCAGTTGCTTTTAGAATTACCAACACTACTATCCCCTTAAGCTCTGAATAATTTGCCAGGCAGCTAGTTAGTGTACGAGTGTGTGATGCTGTTGTTATTAACGTGATGAAGTGGTGTGTTGATTAATGTTTTACAGTGGTGTGATGATGATGATGATAAATACAGTGTGTGTTATGAAAGTAGTATAGTGATGTGGTGACAAGTGTACTGTATTTAATGATGTAATGATAAGTGCAGAATAATGTGTATGAAAATAATGACAAAAGTACTGCTGTGATGTGATGAGAAGTGTAGTGTAGAGTGACATGATAAAAATAATGTAATGTTATGTTGTGATAGTGTTACGTAGAGATGTTGATTAAGGTGAGTGTAGTTAAGATGAGTGTAGTATTGAGGAGTGTGATAGTGTGATGTAGAAATGTGATAGTGAGTGCAGATAGGTGTAAAGGTGAGTGTAGTTATGTAGTGTGATAGTGTGATGTAGAAGTGTGAAAATGAGTAGTATTGATGATGTGATGTAGAAGTGTGATGTAGAGATGTGAAAATGATGAGAAAGTGTGATTTGTAGATGTGAGTGTGAATGCAGCTTAGTAGTTTGATGGTGTGAAAGTGAGTAGTATGAGGGTATAATGTACAAATATAAAAATTATGAGATAGTGTGATGTACAGATGTGAAAGTGAATGCAGCTTAGTAGTATGACGGTGTGATGCAGAAGCGTGAAAATGAGCAGTGTGATAGTATTACGTAGTGGTGTAAAAATGATGAGAGAGTGTGATGTACAGGTGTAAAAGTGAATGCAGGTTAGTGTGATGGTGTGATGTAGAAGCGTGAAAATGTAGAAGAGTGAAAATTACGTAGTGGTGTGAAAATGATGAGATAGTGTGATGTACAGATGTGAAAGTGAATGCAGGTTAGTGTGATGGTGTGATGTATATGTGTAACAATGAATAGCATGATGGTGTGATGTATAAGTGTGTGAGTGAGTATAGAGACAGACAGGTAGGCAGGTAGACAGACAGGTAAGGCAACACTCGTAAAAGGTTAATGCCACTGTCAGCATTGAGCCACTCCGGCCTAAGTGCCATGTTAAAGGTACACTCTTATAATACACTAGAACTACTCTCTCCTCTCACCTCCACTACATTACTACTACCATCATCATCACTATAATACTCTTATAAGTACACTAGAACTACTCTCTCCTCTCACCTCTACTACCATTACTACTACCATCATCATCACTATAACACTCTTATATACACTAGAACTACTCTCTCCTCACACCTCTACTACCATTACTACTACCATCATCATCATCATCACTATAACACTCTTATAATACATTAGAACTACCCACTACCATTACCACTACTACCACTATCATTACCATTACTACCACTACCATCACCACTACTACCACTACCATTACCACTACTACCACTATCATCACCACTACTACCACTACCATCACCACTACTACCACTACCATCACCACTACTACCACTACCATCACCAATACTACCACTACCATCACCACTACTACCACTACATCACCACTACTACCACTACCCTACCATCACCAATACTACCACTACCATCACCACTACTACCACTACCATCACCACTACTACCACTACCATCACCACTACTCATAATAACAATCTCAACTAACCCAAAGACGACGAAGGCATTTCCTGGACACTTTAAAAATTATCTATACATATTTTTTTTTTTAAGCAGTAACCATCATGAGCTGCTATGAAACAACAGACCATCAATAATTATGTACTACCAATATGTAATTAATATGTTTTGGGGCATAGTAGTTTGAAGGAATCAATCACCAACCAACCAACCAGAGAATATTATACCCACCCTTCCCAAATCTTCATCAACACAATAACACTGCCCTGCCTGCCCTGCCTGCCCTGCCTGCCCTGCCTGCCCTGCCTGCCTGCCTGACCCACGTACCCTCTAGCATCGATTATTGATTTCCTTCCTTCCTTCTCGTTGAGGCTTTCATTGAGGCCTTGTGCTTGTATCACGGCTGTCTGTCCAACAATAGGCTGTCTCTCTCCTCACACTTTCCTCCCCCCCTCCCCTCTTCAACTCTTCCTCCCTCCTCCCTCTCTCTTAAGAATTGCCCTTTATCCCTCTTTCTCTCATTTTTTATTTTTATTCATCTCTCCCTCCCTCACTCTTTCTTTCATCTCTCCCTCCCTCCCTCTCTCTTCATCTCTCTTCCTCCTCCCTCTTTCTTAATATCTCCCTTCCTTCTTCTTTCTTCATCTCGCCATCTCTCTTAATTTCTAACTTATCACACTTTCCTCCCTTCGCATCTCTCTTCCTCCCTCATTACTTATCTCTCCATCCTTTTATCCCCCTCTTTTCCTCTCCTTCTTTCTTCATCTTTCTCCCACTTTTGTCGTTTCTCTCTCACCCTCTTTCTCTGTCTCTCCCCTCTCCCTCTACTTCCCACTGTGTCTTCTTCTGTCTTTAGATTTCTTTCCTCACGCACCTGACCCTCCTCCTCCTTCTCCTCTCCCCTCATACTTTCTCTCTCTCTCTCTCTCTCTCTCTCTCTCTCTCTCTCTCTCTCTCTCTCTCTCTCTCTCCTCTCTTCTCTCTCTCTCTCTCTCTCTCTCTCTCTCTCTCTCTCTCTCTCCTCTCTCTCTCTCATCTCTCTAGTCTCTCTCTCTGCTCTCTCATCTCTCTCCCTTCTCCCCTCATACTCTCATTCTCTCTCTCTCTCCCTCCACCCCTCATACTTCTCTCTCTCTCTCTCCCCCTCCCCTCATACTTCTCTCTCTCTCCCTCCACTTTTCATACTTCTCCTCTCTCTCTCTCCTCCCTCATACTTCTCTCTCTCTCTCCCTCTTCCCCTCATACTTCTCTCTCTCTCTCCTCCCCTCATACTTCTCTCTCCCTCTCCCTCTTCCCCTCATACTTCTCTCTCTCTCCCTCCTCCCTCATACTTCTCTCTCTCTCCCTCCACCCTCCCCTGCACATTCCTGTCTTCTGCTTCTTTCTTCATAGGCTAATCCATTCCCCTCTTCCCCTCCCCTCCCTTTCTCTTCGCCTTTCTTCTCCTCTCTCTTTCTCTTCACCTCTCTTTCTTATCATCCTTCCTATCCTTTCTTTTCTCTTTTCTTTCTTTCTCATCACCCTTCTTCACACCCCCCCCTCTCTTCTTTTTCCTTGCCCCTCATATCATTCGTTTTTTTCTCTTCTCTCCTCTTTCTCTACTCTACTCTCTTTCTCTTTTTACTCTTCTTCTACTCACTTTCTCTTAATCTTTCTCTCCTCCTCCTCTTCTTTATCCTCCTCCTCCTCTCCTCTTCACATATCTCTCTTCTTCCTCCCTTCTTTCTCATTCTATTTCCCTTCCTTCATTCACAATTTTTCCCCTCTTCTCTTCTCCTCCTCCTCATTCTTCTTCTCATATCTCCCTTCTTTCTCCCTTATTTCTCATTCTATTTCCCTTCCTTCATTCACAATTTTTCCCCTCTTCTCTTCTCCTCCTCTTCCTCCACTCCCTGTCTTTCACCCTCGCATTTCCTCTCACATTAACCTTCCCTCCTCCCTCCTTCTCTCACATTCTTCTTTTGTTCTGTCGCTTTCCTCTGCCTTTGTTCTCCATTCTCTCTCTATGTCCCTCTCTCCTCTTATTCTTTCCTCTCTCCCTCTCCTCATACATATTTCCTCATCCCTTCTCTCCTCCTTCGTTCTTTCCTCTTTCTTTCTCTCCTTTCTTAAGCACTTTCTTCTCTTTCTATCCTTTCTCTTACCTCTTTCCTCTTCTCTTTCCTCTTCTTCCTCCTTCTCTTCCTTCTTTCCTTCTCCTCTTCCCTCTTTCCCACTTTCTCCCTTTTCTTTGCACTTTCACTTCTTCCTTCTTTCCCTTCCTCTCTTTCTCAAAATTCTCACATCCTTCATCTGTCCTCGTTCCTTTCAATATTCCCCATTCCTTCTTCCTTTTCCTTATTCCTTCCGCTTTCAAATTCTTTCTTCTCTCTCCTATTCTTTCGTCTTTCCTTCCTTCCTTCATAAGCTTTCCTCTTTCTCCACTTTCCCAAACCTTCCTCCCCTCTATCGCTCATTCCCTTATCAAATATTTCTTCCCTCCCTTTCTTTGCATATTCTCTCCCTTTCTCTCATTTCTCTTTCCCTTTTTCATCCAATCAACTTTCTCTCTTTCCTCTTATCAACTTCTCATTCTCTCTCTCCTCTTACCAATTTCTCTTTCCTACTTACATCTCTTTTTTTCCCTCTTTTCTCTTACTCTTTTCTCTTTCCCTTTTTTACCACATCCTTTCCTCTTTCCTATCCTCATCTTATTCTTTCCTCCTTCCTTTCTTATCCCACTTTATCATTTTTCTCTGTTTTTTTTTTTTTCTCTTGCATCTTTCATCTTTTTACCTTTCCTACTCATTTTATCTTCTACTCATTATCCTGCGTCATTTTATTCTTTCTCCTATTTATATGTTAATATCTTCCTCATCCTTTTATGTGCTGCATCTCTCTCTCTCTCTCTCTCTCTCTCTCTCTCTCTCTCTCTCTCTCTCTCCATTCTTTTATCAGACCAGGTTCAAATTCCTCACTGAATCTACATACGCATTCCTCCCTCTCTCTCTCTCTCTCTCTCTCTCTCTCTCTTCTCTCTCTCTGTCATGCACACACATCTCCCTCCATCTTCCCCTTCCCGATCCCTTTACCTTCCCGATCACCTGACCTCTCCTCCCTCCACACAAAATCCCCTCCCTTTGCCTCGTCCCTCGATCCCAGTCCTCAGTCAGCGGCTCTCCGGCAAAAAATCGATAGCGTTACATTCACTCAGCCTGAGGGAGGGGGAGAAGGAGGATAGGAGACGCAGAAGAAGGAGGAGGAGGAGGAGCAGGAAGAAAGACTAAGAAGGATAAGAAAAGGAGGAAGAGGATGAGAAGTAGGATGAATGCAGAAGAATACAATGGAAAGCAAACAGCAGCAGTCGTATTGGTCCTCACGAGGCTGTTTGGGTCTAAGCTACGAGTACTAACTAGTAGTAGAAAGAAAGAAGAATAGAATCCTCATCCATCAATCCCTCCAACTTTCTCTGGAAATGAAACAGTTGGTAGGCAGGACCACGCCTGTATGGAAAAACTGCTGTGGAATTTAGGACAGAAAAGAACGAGGGAGAAATTGCTCTATTCTATATAGTTCATCTAACACTACATACAAAAATGGAAATAGAGTATTGCGAGTATCGATCATTCTATAGCAAGTAATGTGAATTGGGAATTGCTTTCAAGGAGGAAGTGGCACAAAGAAGTAATCAAAGGAGGAGGAGGAGTAGGAGGGGTAGGAGAAAGGAGGAAGTGGTGGAAGAAAGGGGAATATGAGGAGGAAAAAGGAGTAGGTGTCGGAGAGAGGAGGAGGAGAAGGAAGGAAGAGGGGAAAAGTTGTAAGAAAAAGAGGAGGAGAAGAAGAGAAATATGAAGCTGATATGATAATAAACATACTCCTGCCACTTTAGACCAGCCGGGTTGTGAAAATATCCCGTGTTTTGTGTGTACATCGTGGCATATCGCTACTGACAGCCGTGATTTAGGTGCACAAAAACTAAGTATAATAAACGTTCTCAGAACTCCATCAAACCCACACAGTGCTGTTGAAGACTTATTTATACTGTTTACACAACACGATAATATTATAGACACACAAAACATGACTAACAATTTCTTGTATCTCCGATAAAAACTTCACTGCCTCTTTTCACTTTTCGCCTAGGAGAAATATTGCTAAATTTAGCATTCGTAAAAATGCTTGTTGTCGTAGCCGCGTTTCTAGTCCCTGGCGGTTACTAGTCATTTCGGTTCTGAATCTGAGGGACACTTGCCTCCATTAGTAACGAGCCAGAGTCCGGGAATAACACTTGCTATTCTAGTTGAACAATTATGTTATGGTGGATACTAAGCAGAGGTGAGTTCTGTCCATTAATTTACAATTATATAACAATACGAGTAAACAAACACAGTGGTGCCAAATTTCATCAAACCTACCCACCTGACCCTGTGCTCGTTACTAGTGAAAGCAACTGTACATGTAACATTGTAAGGGGAACTGGAGGCTACTGGATTCTTCAGACTGTGCCACAAAACAGTATCCATATTATACGTATACTGATGTTACACACACACACACACACACACACACACACACACACACACACACACACACACAACACACACACACACAACACACACACACACACACACACACACACACACACACACACACAACACACCACACACACAATCTTTACAGTGGCACTCCTCAGATGGCATGGTGGCACTCTACATGTCATCCCTCCATACCACACAAACTGGCACCCTTCTCATGTCACTCTGCCACCTCTCCTCTCTCTCTCTCTCTCTCTCTCTCTCTCTCTCTCTCCTCTCTCTCATCTCTCTCTCTCTCTCTCTCTCTCTCTCTCTCTCACACACACACACACACACACACACACACGATACTTGCCTCCTCTTTTCATTCTGTTCCCTCATTACAGTTCTCGTAGCCTCAATTATCACTGTATTAATGAGGTGCTTTTGTCTGGTCTCTTTGCCGTGACTGCCCATTAGCGCTGATTGCAGGTGTCGCCACTGAAGGATTCCAGAAATATTGAGTTGGTTACCTGGCGGGGGGATCTCTCTCTCTCTCTCTCTCTCTCTCTCTCTCTCTCTCTCTCTCTCTCTCTCTCTCTCTCTCTCTCTCTCATGCTGATCACTCGAGGGGCTATCACGTGGGAAGAACCGATGCCATTAAATTTTTCCTCATGGTTATACACACACACACACACACACACACACACACACACACACACTGTCCCTGAGGAAGGCATAAGAGTGTGGCAAATGATCCCAGGGAGTATTGCAACACTTATTAAAGGGATATTCTCACAACGGCAACTTGGAGGGTTACTGATTTTTCCAGACTGCTACGAAAGCGATTCCACATTGAATAGAAAAACATTGAGGTTGATTGTTTCCTGGCATAGTTTGGAGGCATCGGTAGTCCTCCAAATTTACCTACAAGAGCGAACAACATACATACCATGCTCGGGAATCGAACAACATGCAGACAAATAGAAAGGGACTGTAAAGAAGTTACTAATTTTGATTAACCATCATTTTAGAGAGTCGTTAAATCGCCTACATACTGTACGATTTGAGTTTATTCAATATTCCTCAAATACAATGAGTCATTCCTGCTGTCATATTTGTCACCTAATGTATAGTTCTTGTTTCTTCTAGCCATTGGAATAAACTTTATGAACCCAGCCTATATACGTATACTTATAACTGGCATCGCACTATTTATTCAGGACCAATTCCTTCCAAGGTGTTCCAGTAGTATTGTACCTGACTGTACACTCGCAATACAAAATATGTATCCAGGCTTGCTTCGAATAGCCTGATCGAGTATTAAGCGAGCTCAAGCCAATATGAAACAGGATAAACGTAGTAAATGGTTCACTAGTATGTCAAATGATTCGAAACTTCAACAAGACCAAATGGATACAAATTTTGGATTGCGAGTGTACATATGATATCGTGCCGTCAGTCTTCTCCCGTCAAGAATACTAAACCCAGGAGGTATCGACTCGTGAGACCCAAGTGACCAGGAGTGGATGGTGGTTGTGGTGAGTTGATGGTGGTAGTGGTGAGGGGAGGGAGAGAGTGAAGTCTGTGTGAATCGTGAATCAATGCCCCTCCTCCTTCTTATCTTTCTCACACCTCATGGAGAACATTGGTAGTGCTGAATGTATGTATATATGTACCAGTTTGAATGGTGGCCAACTGTGTGTGTGTCATTATAAGTACAGTATAGAATTTTGACGTTGTATTAAAGGGGTCTTTGTTTATAGTGCCCACATGGGGTGAATTGCCTGCAGTGATATGGAAAGTATTTATATTCAGATCCGAGCCACTTCATTTCAAATTTTCAACTATACTTCTTTCCCTCCTATTATCTTGGTGCTTGAAACATTGTCTCAGTCAGTCTACAGTATTCTTCAATGGATTAAAATGTTATGCTTCTTTCTGTGTGATATAATAGGGAGGGATATAATGTTGTCTATAAATAAATCACCCAAGGGATAATCACCTTCTTATATCAATTACGTTTTCTACAATCACCCACTGTTTACATGTAATGACTGAGTTAGCATTTCCCCTTAATTTGATCGGAACTGTACTTAGGTGTAGATTTCCGTTCGCCAAAATGTATATCCCATTTATATTCATTCCATTATAAAAGTTGTAGATAATTTCCTGTTCCCGCGACACTCTTGTATGGCAGCAATTACATACAATCCGGTTTGAAATAGCGTCCGACGCTCAGGGGAAAAATTAAAATGCAAATACTTCTATTGCTTCGAATTTCATGATACTGAAACTTAGATTAAATTTCCGGCCGCCTACCTACCCATCAGGCCAGCCCAGACCAGACCACCTCACCTCTACTCTCACCTCACTTTCCCACACTACCTCACACTTCTCCACGCTACCTCACACTACCCACACCTACCCACTCCTAAACACACCTACACGCATTCCATCACCATAGAACACAATTTAACATCTCTCCACCACCTCACTCTTCTTCCCTTCATCACACCACGCAACCTCCAGTCCCTCCATGTCTCCCACAATCCCCCCCCCCTCCCCACACACACACTCGCTATACCCCCCCAACCCCCCATATCACATACCCTCTCACCACTTTACCTCCCCTCACACCATAACCCATTCACACCCCACCCCACCTCCCCTCCCCTCACCCCATAACCCATCCACAACCCACCTCACCTCACCTCACTCTTTGCCGTCACACACCTTCACACCAGACCACCCATGCACCCTATACGAGCATCCCCAGACTTCCGTTACTGTCCCCTCTCGATAAAGCCCCCCTGGTCCTTATCTGCACCAGGGTTAAGCCTTCAATAAAACGACCCATCTGTTCTGTCCCCGTGTGCAAAGGATGAGTTGTGGACGTTGGACCAGGTCGAAGGGAAGCCAAGCACGGTTTTCAATTTACGTTTTTTTTTTTTTTTTTTTTTTTTAACGACTGGTATATCTATGCTTCCCCTTATTCCTCCTTTAAGACTTTTTTTTTTTAATATCGAAATTAATAGTGATAGTTTATTTTCATGAAACATTGTACTGTATATTTTCAATCAATTTTCAATCAATCAATTTGAAAAACTTACAAAACTTACATTGTTGTTATTAAAAAGAGGAGTATATTTAGCATCATTACCAGTAAAAGTGATAGCCGAGATAGTGAGAATGAAGGCCGTATTGATCCTTGTTTGTTTCTGCAGTATATCACTTCATTGGTCGCCGGGAAGCTGCCTGATCTTTTTCCCTTAATGCACATGCCTTCAGGGTCAAAGGCAGTCCAAGAAGAATGGCCATAAACTCCTACATCTTTCTCCGGCTATCGAATCAAGGACAGATTTTTACGGGGGCAATAAATGCTCGAATCTAGCCCCTATGGTCAGAGGTAATTGAAGCTAGTTTCCCTTGACTGGACCCATAAACAGACAGACGATTGAGAAAATTTTTACACAACGAGACAAGATTCCCTTCTCGTGTGCTGACTGGACAATAATTATTGGTCTGTTTTGTGGCAAGTTTGGAGGAATCAGTGTCCTTCCATTTCATCCATAGCAGTTCATCTTCTATATCACGTAAACAGTAATTTTTTTTTTATCATATATCTTTTTATCGTATTGTATTTTTTCTTTACTTTCCAATTATTTCATTCATTACTAGTTTTTTTTTTACTACCTTCCGTCTTCATTCCTGATCTTTATTCCATTTTACTTTCCTATTCTTTTCATTTATTATTGTCTCTTTATAATTGTAGTCCTGCCTCCCTCTTCCTCTTGTTTCCCTCCCCTCTTTCTCCTTCCTCATGTTTCCCTCCCCTCTTCCTCCTTCATCGTTTTCCCCCTACCCCTCTTTCTCCTTTCTCACCTTTCCCTTCCCATTTTCTCCTTCCTCATTTCCCCCTTCCCCTCTGTGCAACTTTTCTACTTTACCTGTTTCCATTACTGTTCTCGTTCTCAGGCACCCTTCCCTTCCCCTCACCTCCAATTCTCTCCCCTCCCCCTCTCTTTCTCTCTATCTCTCTTTTCACACAAGCGCACACACTTTCTCTTTCTCTCGAATATATATATATATATATATATATATATATATATATATATATATATATATATATATATATATATATATATATATATATATATATATATATATATATATATATATATATATATATATATATATATATATATATATATATACATCCTCATTCACATCCCAATCTATCATCATAATATTACCCACTCAGCCTATCACATCCCCTTCTACTTCAATAATCCGTGGCCACCTTTCCCCTCCGTCGGGTTGTCAGCTGGGCTTCTAAAACTCCTTATCCCAAACTTCCCTCAATATTCACCCACCTGTGGTATTGGTGGGTGGCCCCGACATTCTTCCACGAGGAGTGAAAAAATGTGGAATAAAATATTGACTACTACCTTACCTTCCCACTATAGTCTGGTGTCAGTGTGAATGATGATGTTTTTGTTAGATTCATCGTTGGGTAAGTGTTATTATCTTATTCTCTCGTAAATACCTTCTATTAGGTGGTGTTAGTCGAGACAGACATACAGAAAGAGAAAAAAATGGAAAGAGAGAGACAGACAAAGACACAAATTGGTACAGAGAGAAAAAAAAGCAATAAAAGGAAATAGAGAAAGAATGAAACAGACTGAGACAGAATATGGCTGGTCCGGCGTCATGAAAAATTTTGGGTGGAATTTGGCAGGTCCGGGATCATGAAAATTTTTGGGTGGCATTTGGAAATTTTTGCAGTCAAGGTCAGAGAGAGAGAGAGAGAGAGAGAGAGAGAGAGAGAGAGAGAGAGAGAGAGAGAGAGAGAGAGAGAGAGAGAGAGACCAACCGAGAGGGAAAGTGAGTAAAGGCTAGGGAAAAAAAAAAAGGCAGAATTTACGGCCCCGTTTAATTACATAGAGGCAGAGGGCGGTGGCTAATGGAAAGAGAGAGGCAGCCGGTGTCATGTGGTGGGAAAACTAGGTGTGGATTAGGACGTGTGGCAAAGGGTAAATGTAGGTCGTCAGTGTGTGTGTGTTATTTTTTTTTTAGTGTGTGTTTGTATTGGTATATGTGTTAGAGAGAGAGAGGGAACGAGAGTACGTGTGTGTGTTGTTTGTGTGTGAGAGAAAGGGAAAGAGAGAAAACGTGTGTGTGTGTGTGCGTGTGTATTAATATATGTGAGTGAGAGAGAGAGGAAAACATATGTGTGTTGTTTATTTTTGTATGTGAGTGTGTTATAAATTATATGTTCATTAATCTCATTTCCACACAGCACATAATATAACACAACGACCCGCAACATTTAGAAATAATAATAAAAAAAATATCACTAAGTGTATGAAATAATAAAAAGACTAGATCATTAATTACACACTGACACATAACCACCATCATAAACAATGCGACACTGGAAGGAAAGAAGTGCAAGCATTGGCACATTAATTAATCTGAACATAAATAACAAAAATATATCAAGTGGGTTTGGAAAATAAAAGAATTCAACGAGAAGCCTTGAGAGTTATAACTGGGTGTGAGTCGGGATGTATGTATTGTGTACGTACAAGAAAGAATAGTGTGTGTGTTCTGTCAGGAATGTTTTTGTACGACGTGAGAGACAAGCAAGCAAGCAAGCAAGCATACCAGGGGACGTGTGTGTGTGTGTGTGTGTGTGTGTGTGTGTGTGTGTGTGTGTGTGTGTGTGTGTGTGTGTGTGTGTGTATACTGTATGCATTTTGGAGTGTTATGAATATGTATACTGTACTTTGTGTGTGTGTGTGTGTGTGTGTGTGTGTGTTTATAATATATATTGTATGTATTTTGGAGTGTTATGAGTGTGTGTGTGTGTGTGTGTGTGTGTGTGTGTGTGTGTGTGTGTGTGTGTGTACTAGACTGCTATAATATGTAGGGTGTGGCCTGTGTGTATATGTGAGTGTGTATGCATGATACAGTTTGGTGTATAATATGTGTACGTACGTGTGTGGTGTGGTAAGAGCACTTGTGTATCATTAACGAATTCTAATTTAAAAAGTCTTGTGAACCTGAACAAAGAATAAATAATGAAAAAAATATGTGGATGATAATAATTTGAGGGTTGTCAGGGGTCATTCTTTGTTACCATGTGGGGAAATGAAAGATAATTACAACCATTGTTTTTGCCAATCATTTAAGAAAATAAACAAAGCACAACTGATATAAATTAGTAATAACAATAATAATGATGATGATAATAATAATAATATTAATAATAATAATAATAATAATAATAAAAGTAAGTGCATTTTTCCTTTCACACCATATTCCCGCATCCAGGTTTTTCGCCTTTCCTTCGCCTTGCCTATCATCTTTCACTGAAGGCTCAATCTTTTAGCATATTCTCCTCCCCCAAAGTTCACCCCGCGAATTTTTCCATCGAATTCTTGCCTCTTCATGTTCCCTAATCTTATGTGGATGGGAGTTTTCATGTGGACGTATTTAAGAGCTACATAGTGCAGTGTTTGGTGTGCCTGGTTAAACTAATGCCAAGGAAGATAGATATTTACACACACACACACATACACATACATACACATTCAAACGCATACACACACACATTCAATCGCACATACACACACACACATTCGAACGCATACACACACACACACACACATTCGAACGCATACACACCCACACATTCAAACGCATACACACCCACACACATATATATATATTTACACACACACACACACACACACACACACACACACACACACACACACACACACACACACACACACACACACACACACACAAACAGACTAAGTAAACGAAGACAAATTACGCCAAATATTTACACGACTAAGCTGTTATGTACATTTTATTTTATTTTTTATTTTTAGTCTTCTACTCTGAACATGCATTTAGAGGAAGTGGGGGGAGGAGGGGTGGGGGGGGGGGGCTTCTGATGTGGATGAATGTGAGTGAATCTGATTCCTCCAAAATATGCTACAAAACAACTCATCGTACTTTAGCATTGAGATACAAGTCTGTTTCCAGGCACACCTTGGAGGGATCACTTGCCCTCAAAGTTGACCTCGTTAAGAAAAAAATACATGATACTCTAGTTTAATGTTTTGCTCAGTATCAAATTGCCAATTATGTAAAGTTGCTCAGACAACACGAGGAAAATGCTGGTTTGGGAGAGGTATGTGTTGCCAAGTTGTTGCATTTTTTTTTTTTTTTTTTATTGTAATTTTTTGTTTCAGCATTAGATTAACAAGTATGTAAAATTGTTCAAATAATACTCTGATGAACAGTGCTGGGTCAGGTGGGTAGATAGGTAGATAGAAATATATAGATGAATAGGTAGGTAGATAGATAGATAGATAGATAAATAGATGGATAGATAGATAGATAGATATATAGACAGACAGAGAGAATGGGGGAGGATGGTGAGAGAGAGCAGAGTGGGGAGAGGTTTGGGGGGAGATACCACGGGGGACAGGATTATCACACTACAGAGAGAGGGAGAGTGTAACTGTGGATAGAGCTCTGTTATTCACCTCTGCTCTCTCTCTCTCTCTCTCTCTCTCTCTCTCTCTCTCTCTCTCTCTCTCTCTCTCTCTCTCTCTCTCTCTCTCTCTCTGTGGAAAGACAAACAAACAATAGGCAGGTTGATACGAGAAATAGAAAGGAAGACAGGCAGACAGACAAGCAAACAACAGACAAACAGACAAGCAAACATCAGACAGACAGGCAGACAGACAGACAGACATACAAACAGAGAAGGAGGCAGGCAGGACGTGGGCGTGATCTCGTTAGCTGGGCGAAGCAGAGGGCGGTAATGAAGCACGGGTGGCGAGAGGAAGGAGAGGCACTGGAGGGACTGGAGAGAAGCGAGGGACTGCGACTGGAGAGATGGAGGAAAGAGACTTGAGTGAGTTAGTGAGAGAGAGAGAGAGAGAGAGAGAGGGAGGAGGGGAGGGTGGATTGGTCGAGTGAGAGAGAGTGAGTGAGAGAGAAGGGGAGGGGGTTGGACAAGAGATAGTGAGGTTGGGAGGAGAAGGAGAGAGAGGGAGAAAGAAGGGGAAGGGGGAGGGGGATTGGACAACAGAGACTGAGATTGGGAGGAGAAAAAGAGAGAAAGTGAGGGATAGAAAAGAGAAAGAATAGAAATTCATAAGAGAATGGCAAAAATGTAGGATAAAGCAGTAGGAAACTCAGAGGAAAGTTGGAGAAAAAGGACGTGAATAAATGAGAGAAGGAACAGGAGAGATATGAACCTAACTCTTACCAAAGTAGGCAATGCGGACCACGTAGTACTATACTGAGAACACTATGAACATTCTAATACCACTACTTCCTATTCTCCTACTCCTCCCCATACTCATATTCCTTCCTATTCTTTTATTTCTCTCCTTCATTCCCACCCCTTACCCTTTCTCTCTTACTCTTCCTCCTACTTCCCTTACACATTCCCTTAACCTTCTCCTTCCCCATCCCTCACCCTTCCTCCTACCTCTCTTACCCCTCATTCTCCTCCCCCTCCCCATTCTCTTCTACCTTTTCCCCCCATCCCTACTTTCTCCATCCTCTCTTTTCTTCTTCCCATCCCTCCCCCCAACTCCCTTCCTTCTCTACCTCGTCCTTCCTCCTCCTTCCCGTCAGGATAAACCTCAGCCTCCTTCACTAGCCATCGTCTCCCAGTCCAGCTTAGTGTTGTGGGGCCTTCCTTGTCTTCATTCAGGCCTTGTCTTCTTCCTTCCTTCACCTTGATCCTTAAATATTTTCTTCTTATATTTCTCCTTCACATTCCTTCTTTCATTCGTCGGTGTCCTACGTTCCTCTCTCAGACCATTTCCAATAACACGATTCACATTATTATGGCTCCTAAACTATACATCATCTATAGCCATTAATATGCACATAAAACATTGTAATGAGAATATTCCTCAGTTTTAATTCGTGTTACTTCCTGAGTTTCCTCCTTTTGTTCCGGCTCCTGTTTCCTCCTCTGTTACTCTTTCTCTCTCTTTTCTCTATCTGTTACCTTCTGATTTTCTCCTCCTGATTCTCTCTCTTTCCTCTATCTGTTATTCTCTCTGTTTTTTTCTCTTACTGATTCTCTCGTTTTCCTACATATGTTATTTCTGTTTTCTCCTGATTTCTCTGTTTCATCCACCTGTTACTCTTTCCGTTGCCTGAGCTTCCGTTGCCCCGTTGCATCACTGTTGTCTCCCTGAGTAAGTGGTTTCTTTGTCTGGGTAATATTCAGTTCTCAGTATCCGGCTCTCACTAAACCAATTGTTCCCTCTTCCTCCTTCTCATATCCCTCCCCTTCTCTCTACTCTTATCACTCTCTTTCTCTCCTCCCTCCCTCCCTCCCTCATCTCCTGTCTTCATTATTCCTCTCTCATTGTCTTCCTCCTTTTCCCTCTCTTTTGTCTTTCTCCCTTTCCCTCTCTCATTTCTTCCTCTCACCCTTTCCCTCTCTCATTTCTTCCTCTCACCCTTTCTCCTTTTCTCTCCATCAATTTCTCCTTCTCTCCTTCCCTCACTCCTGTCTTCCTACCTCTCTCATCTCTTCTTTCCTCCCACTCTCCTTTTATCTCCATCAACCCTTCCGTCTCTCCATCCTTTTCCAATCTCCGTCTCTCTTCTCTCCCCCATCCCAGTATCCGTGTTAATACCAGTGACTGCAGTATCCTTCGCCTCTTGCCAATACCTCGTCTCTTCCCTTTCTTTACTGCAACAGGAGGAGGAGGAGGAGGAGGAGGAAGAGGAAGGGCGGAGGCAGCTCTTGTCCGCTACCCTCTTCTCCCTAGCTCTCTCTCTCTCTCTCTCTCTCGCACCTTCGCTCTCTCCTAACTCGGCTCCTCCCTCACTCACCTTCTCTTACACCCTCATTCCTCCCCTCCCACCCCGTCTCCTCCCACACCTCCCTCGTTCTTTCTCCCTTCCTCATTTGTTCCCCCTCCCTCTTTTGTGCCCACTCCCTCATTTATGCCCCCTCCCTCATCCGTCCCCCCTCCTGACGTTCCCCCTCCCTCCTTCCCTCATCCCCAACTTCATACATAATTCATAAATGCGTCCGTCATGCGTCAGGCGGTTCAGTTTTATACAATACTTTCCATAGGCGTTTCCCATGCTTTGGACATTTCACTTTTATGCTTTAATAAAGGGATAGGATACTTTGGGTACATTGGAGCCCCTTGATTCCTCCAGAGTGTGCCAGGAAACAGGACCAGGTTAACAAACATATAGGTGGCCTGCTGCTTGGTATAGTTTGGAGGAATCAGTTGCTCCTGAATTATAAATGCTATACTTCCCCCTTAAGTTCGACATATTCGTTGCCAGAGAATTATTATATTATTTAACATCTTCCCTCACAAACGCAGCGTCTTTCGTGTACCAGAAAGATTAGTTCCTACATATTAATTTCCATCAGAGTGTACCAATTTAATAGCACCTTTCCTTTACGAACGCGTCTTTCGTGTGCTAGTAAGTTTAGTTTGTTCCTACGTATTAATATCCACCAGAGCGTACTAATTTAATAGGACCTTTTCTCATAAACGCGTCTGCTTCCCGTACGTGGCCAGAAAGTTCAATAATATTCTGTGATTTAGGTGGGTGGTGAGTCGGCCCCCTTGTATTCCCAGACTCCAACTTTGCATTCCCTCTCCCCGCAGCTGACAATGGCCAGACTTAATTAAGGGTAGACAATGAAGAGGAGAGAGATCCGTGCGGTGCCTTGATGCTCAGTGTGGTGGGGCGAGGAAGGAAGGGGAGCATGGAGTCAGAGGGGGCCAGAAGGAAGCGTGGGAAGAGTAAGAGGGAGGAGAAGAGGTAGGAGAGAGGGGGCAGAGGGAAGCGTGGGAGGAGTGAGAGGGAGGAGAAGGGGGTAGAAGAGGAAGGAGAGAGGGGGCAGAGGGAAATGTGGGAGTGAGAGGGAGGAGAAGGGGTAGAAGAGGAAGGAGAGAGAGGGCAGAGGGAAGCGTGGGAGGAGTGAGAGGGGGTAGAGAAGAAATAGAGAGAGAAAGGTAACGGAGGAGAGAGAGGGGCGAGGTAGGCAGAGGTAGGAGAGGAAGGAAAGGAGCAAAGAGAAAGAGGAAGGATTACATAGGGGAATAGGGATAGGGGAAACAGGAAAATAATTGGAAGAAAAATAAGGGTAGGGAGGGAATTGTAGATTCGCCTAGTTATATACTGATACACTCCTCTGATTCCTGACATAGTTTAGAGAAATCAGTCCCCCCCCCCCCGCCCCCAACAATTCAACCCAAACAAATTACCCCATGATAACATTCAATAAAAAGTCATTGGTATGCTTTGGAGTTTGAGTTACAGCGGCTGACTATAGGTTGTAGATTACGTACTGTTCTAGGTCTCGGGCTTCGACTCAGGTGGGCTAGAGATTATGGTGTGCGACTGAACATACATTGCATTACAGAGCAGGTCAGAACTATCCACTTTCACAAAATCTGTAAATCTTGTTTATAAAGGCAGTCTCCCAGGAATACACCATCACCGATAACGCCTTTGCTTTAATTGCACTGCTGGAATTTAAACTGTCCATGAAAATATCCCAAGTTAATATTTTCCAATTTTAAGACAACAACCATAAAGTGAAAAAAAAAAAATGTGGATTAGATGAAGGAATAAACTCAAGTGAATAACCCTAGTGAATATTTTCCATACACTCCAGCAGTCAGTGTAATTAAAACAACAACCATAAAGTGAAGAAGAAAAGATGGGGCAGAAACTTTATTATAGTGCAGAGGAAAATGTAGAAGTGAAACTTTATTCACCATGGTAACGCAGCTCGACTCTCGCTAAATTTTACAGTCCAGTATCATTATTATTATTATTATTATTTTTTATTTTCCTCCATAGCATATTAATAAATTCCGTACCCAACTAATTGAATAACTCCTACACGTATTAAATTCTTTTTTATTTTTGTTAATGCTTGTAGGGTATGTTTTCCAAAACCATATTATTATGAATATTGTAGTGTTGTGTTGGAATGACTTTATATTATACTAGCTTTCTATAGCATTTTATTTTCGTATGCCTTCCTTTTTATGCTTTTTTATTTTGCATCCTTTGTACTGTATATGATAATCTTGTATATTCAGTATCCTTTGTATTCTGTATCCATGGTACGGTATTTTCTATCCTCTCTGTGTTTTGAATCCTTTGTATATTGTATCCTTTGTATTTTGTCTCATATTCATTTTGTATCTCTGTAAATTTCATCATCTTTCTTATGTACCCTTTGTATTTTGTATCCTGTTTATTCTGTTTCCTGTATTCTGTATCTTTTGTTTCATCTATATTTTGTATCCTCTGCATTCTGTTTCTTTTAATTAATATCCTTTGTCTCATATTTATTTTGTATTTTTTTTATCGTCTCTATTTTGTATCCTCTGCATTCTGAATCCTTTGTATATATATTTTTGCCCTGTGTTTGTTTGTAGTGAGGTCAGAGTTAGTTCATCCAGCTGGTCACCAACTCTTTGTATATAGCACATCAAAGGCTGGGGTCAATCTCTCTTGTAGTTAGTAAGTGGGGGCTACAAATTCCTCCACACCATTCTATACAACACACCATCAACACACGTATACTGAGGCATTCATCTGTTTCCTGGTATAGTTTGGAGGATTTATTCGCCTTCCCCCCACTCACCCCCGCCCCATTCGTCAACATGAGATAAACCCCATAAGTGTATAATAATTATTTTATTTTTTTATTTATTATTATTTCTTATAGGCGTGTCTAGCCCAGATGTGTTGTCCTTTGTGTGAGGCTGTATTCAGGTGAGGACTCGGCTAGATCAAACACACACACACACACACACACACACACACACACACACACACACACACACACACACACACACACGAGCCAGCTGAGGGTGTTGTTGTTGTTGCGTGTGTGTGTGTGTATAAACTCTCTGTCTATCTCTATGTCTCTCTTTCCGGCCAGAGTTACTTGGAATTCGGCCAATCAAAACAACAAATCTTTGTCTTATCAATAAATACAGTATCATTAACTTTTGAGTCAACAAATAAAATATAAATATAAATAATCTCAAACAGTCAATCAGTCAATGTAAATATCATACATCAAAATAATAATAGTAATTAGTTTAAAATAATGCAATACCAACATTTAGTGGGATCAGAATTGCAGGTCATTAACACACACAGTCCCACATTTTCTATCATAATCCAAATCATGTGTAGTTAATCCTAATACAGCACACAATTCAAAAACTAGACACCAATTCAAAAGCTATTCACACAGCAAGGTAATTAATCACTACTGAATCCTACACATCCTATAGGACACACACACACACACACCCAGACACAGATACACCTACACCTCCCTACACACACACACACACACACACACACACACACACACACACACACACACACACACACACACACACACACACACACACACACACACACACACACACACACACACACACACACACACACACACACACACACACACACACACACACACACACACACAGACACTTCATACCATACACCACACCACACACACACACACCACACACTTCATACCACACACCACACACACTTCACACCACACACACACAGACACAGACACACCTACACCTTACCTCCACACACACAAACACACCTGCCTCCCTCCCTCCCTCCCTCCCCGTGTCTAAAATCTCTTTCTCTATTGTTATTCCACTTTAGCCTCACCCTCGCATAACAGACCCGGTTATTGTTGCAGTTCGTAGAAGCGTAACTTTACTGTCAATCGGTCTGAATGGCTGATTGGGTGAATAGGGAGTGGGTGATTGGTTGGTTGGCTGGTTAATTGGGTGGTTGGATGGATGGATGGATGGTTGATTGTTTGGGTATGTGGTTGAAGGTTGGTTGGTTAAATGGTTGACTGACTGCCTGACTAACTACTTGACTGACTGGATAGCTTTTTGACTGACTGACTGACTATCTACCTGACTGACTAGCTACCTAACTGACTGACTTGGTACCTAACTGACTGACTGACTATAGCACCAGCTGACTGACTAACTACCTAACTGACTATAGCACCAGCTGACTGACTAACTACCTAACTGCCTGACTACCAAACTGCCTGACTATAGTACTAGTAGGTGACTGGTAGGGTTGCTGGTAGGATGAGTGGATGATGGCCTGGTTCGTGTGTTTGATCTGGCGGGTCAGTTTGATGTCGGTATCACTGGTTTACACACATATGGCTCCTGGCTACAAATCGGTC
>JAWQEG010008518.1:0-5000 GCA_033782935.1 Petrolisthes cinctipes
CATTTCTGGATAGAACCAGCCCTCACCAGTGTGTTGCTGGGTAGTTGAGATGTGTGCTGGGTAGTTTTACATCAACACATCTTCCCTCACCAGTATGTTGCTGGGTAGTTGAGATGTGTGCTGGGTGATTTACATCAACCCATCTTCCCCCAGCCTAGAAAGTTGCTATCCTTGCTCCTACAGCCAGGTACCTATTTACTGCTAGGTGAACAGGGACTGGGAAAGTTGTCCAACAATTCCACTGACCAGGAATTGAACCCGGGATCCTTCGCGTGCTGGGCGAGTGTTCTAACCGTTACACCATCCATTGTGTGTTGGTGTTGATGCATGTAGTAGTGAAGTGGTGGTGATGTGTGGTGGTGAAGTGATGATGTGTGGTGATTTGTGAAGATGTAGAGCTATTAATAATTTTGTGGTGGGTTGTAATGTGTTAGATATTAATAATTGTTTTGTTGAATTGTGCTGTAACTGTGTGGTGGGTTGTGAAGATGAAGAGATATTAATAATTGTGTTGTTGTATTGTGTTGTAAGATGTGTGGTGGGTTGTGAAGATGTAAAGTAGATATATTAATAATTATGTTGTTGTATTGTGTTGTAAGATGTGTGGTGGGTGTGACGATGTAAAGTAGAGATATTAATAATTGTGTTGTTGTATTGTGTTGTAAGATGTGAGGTGGGTTGTGAAGATGTAAAGTAGAGATATTAATAATTGTGTTGTTGTAATGTGTTGTAAGATGTGTGGTGGGTTGTTGAAAAATGAAAGAAATAATGATTGTGGAAGAGGGGAGGAAGAGAGGGAAGAAAGATAATGAATGAGAGAGGGATATATGTAGAGAGAAAAGATAGTAAAAGAATGAAACGAATGAGAGAGAAAGGAGGAAAGAAGTGAGAGAGAAAAGATAGTGAGAGGGGGGAGGAAAGAAAGTGAGAGAGGGGGAGGAAAGAAAGTGAGAGAGGGGAGGAAAGATAGTGAGAGAGGGGAGGAAAGAAAGTGAGAGAGGGGAGGAAAGAAAGTGAGAGGGAAGAAAGAAAGTGAGAGAGGGGAGGAAAAATAATGAGAGGGGGAGGAAAAATAGTGAGGGGGAGGAAAGAAAGTGTGAGAGCGGAGAAAAGAAAGTGAAGAGGGGAGGAAAGAAAGTGTGAGAGGGGAGAAAAGAAAGTGAGAGAGGGGAGGAAAGATAGTGAGAGGGGAGAAAAGAAAGTGAGAGAGGGGAAGAAAGAAAGTGAGAGAGGGGAAGAAAGCAAGTGAGAGAAGGGAGGAAAGAAAGTGAGAGAGGGGAGGAAAGATAGTGAGAGAGGGGAGGAAAGAAAGTGTGAGAGAGGGGAAGAAAGCAAGTGAGAGAGGGGAGGAAAGAAAGTGAGAGAGGGGAGGAAAGTGAAAAAGACACACACACACACACACACACACACACACACACACACACACAGAAACTCGAGAAAGAAATCAAGAATGATGATGCAGGATATGAGACTTTTGACACTAGGATGGATTGAGAGAGAGAGAGAGAGAGAGAGAGAGAGAGAGAGAGAGAGAGAGAGAGAGAGTGACTGACTAACTAACTTACATATCACACACACACACACACACACAGAGAGAGAGAGAGAGAGAGAGAGAGAGAGAGAGAGAGAGAGAGAGAGAGAGATTGCACTTGGTTCTCTCTCTCTCTCTCTCTCTCTCTCTCTTTCTCTCTCTCTCTCTCTCTGAGAAGAAAGCCCAAAGGATGTTAGGGTACATAAAGCGACAGTTTGGATACCGGAACAAGGAGATAGTACTTTGTCTGTACAATTCCCTTGTCCGACCGCACCTGGAGTATGCAGTCCAGTTTTGGAGTCCTTCTTACCGAAAGGATATCACGAGATTGAACGAGTGCAAGCCAGGGCAACCAAACTTATACCCTCTCTTAGACACAAGAGCTATAAAGATCGGTTGGTAGAACTCGACCTGTTCTCTTTGGAAACCCGGAGACTGCGTGGTCAGCTTATCGAAGTGTTTAAAATACTACGAGGCTTTGACAATGTAGACTACAGGGACATTTTCCAACTCAGTGAGGGCACAACCAGGAATCATGGCTACAAACTTGAACTGAAGCGATACAACCGTGATCTGTGTGGTAAATTCTTTACATACAGCATCTGCGGTACTTGGAAAGCGCTTCCTGCTGATGTAGTCAACAGCAACTCTGTGGATCAGTTCAAGTCCAGATTAGACAAAGTCTTAAATCACCGTCTAGGTGTTTAAGCCGTTGTGCGAGTGTTCCTTGATGGTTTCACATGACACATTCGAGGACGGTCGCCTACTTGCGCAACTAAACCCACAGGTACCCTCTTTGTATGGATCGTAAGGTCCCCTAGGGTACTTCTTTTCCTTGTAACTCCTTGTAACTCTCTCTCTCTCTCAGGCACACATTCACAAACACATTTTCGCCCATATTCTCCCATCACACACACACACACACTCGCCCTATAGAGAGTCTGACTGGTAAAAACGAGACATGGAAAAAGGTGAAAGGATTATTTGTTAAGTCTGCTTCGTGGTAAAGCCTCCAGTGACTCTACTCTCTCTCTCTCTCTCGATGTATGATTTATTCTGTCTTTCTTTAATTCTAACTCTCTCTCTCTCTCTCTCTCTCTCTCTCTCTCTCTCTCTCTCTCTCTCTCTCTCTCTCTCTCTTTATGATTTATTCTGTCTTTCTCTAACTCTCTCTCTCTCTCTCTCTCTCTCTCTCTCTCCTCTCTCTCTCTCTCTCTCTCTCTCTCTCTCTCTCTCTCTCTCTCTCTCTCTCTCTCTCTCTCTCTCTCTCTCTCGATTTATGATTTATTCTGTCTTTCTCTAACTCTCTCTCTCTCTCTCTCTCTCTCTCTCTCTCTCCTCTCTCTCCTCTCTCTCATCTCTCTCTCTCTCTCTCTCTCTCTGTATGGATTGTGGGAGTGTGTGTGTGTGATATGTAAGTTAGTCAGTTTATTTCTCTCTCTCTCTCTCTCTCTCTCTCTCTCTCTCTCTCTCTCTCTCTCTGTGTGTGTGTGATATGTAAGTTAGTCAGTCAGTCCAGTCTATCTCTCTCTCTCTCTCTCTCTCTCTCTCTCTCTCTCTCTCTCTCTCTCTCTCTCATTACGGTAAATCATTGTCATTTCCTCCTCCTCCTCCTCCTCACTTTCCTCCATCTCTCCCTCTCCTCCCTCTCTCCTTTTTTTCTTTCCAACTTCATCTCAATCTCTCTGTGTTATCTTTTCAATTTTCTCTCTCTTCTCTCTTCTCCTCTTCTCTCTTTCTCCTCTTCCTCCATCTCCCCCTTCCCTCTTCATTCTTTCTTCCCATGTTTCTTAATCCATTTTCACAAACATATTTCTCTCTCTCTCTCTCTCTCTCTCTCTCTTCTCTCTCTCTCTCTCTCTCTCTCTCCTCTCTCTCTCTCTCTCTCTCTCTCTCTCTCTCCTCTCTCTCTCTCTCTCTCTCTCTACTCTCTCTCTCTCTCTCTCCTCTCTCTCTCTCTCTCTCTCTCTCTCTCTCTCTCTCTCTCTCTCCTCTCTCTCTCTCTCTCTCTCTCTCACACACACACACACACACACATTGTCACATATACACACGTAGGGAGGTAGATTAACAATCAAACACACACACACACACACACACACACACACACACACACACACACACACACACACACACACAATCAAATTAGAAGAAAAAAAATAGATAAACAAATCAATACAAACACAAATCGACAAACAAAACAATACAAACCCAAACAAAATAAACAGAGACAAACAAACACACAAGCTGGGTCGATTCCTCAGTGGTTCGTAGTTTTTTTTTTTTTTTTTTTGTTTGTAAGCATGCAAGCGAAAGAATGTTAGCCGTGTAAATAAATGTCTTATGAGTGAATGAATTATTTAATGAATTTGGTTTGGTGAGGAAACTATGCAGTGATCATCTTCATTATTTCTTAACTGTTGGATAGATTTTGTGAATGTGTGGATACTCAGCTTTTGTATAATAGTGAAGCCTTATACAAGTGTGGTTGGTTGGGAAGCTAACAAACCAATACCACTGTGGAATCGACCCCTAATGTACTGTAAAGAAGATACATAATAATATTTGACAGACAGACAGAATGCAACAGATAGTAAGATGATAGATAGACAAACAGACAGATGAACATACAGAAAGATGAAAGACAGACAGATAGACAAATGCAACAGGCAGAAAGATGAATAGATAGACAGACAGACAGCATGCAACAGACAGTAAGATGAATAGACAGATAGACAAACAAAATATAATAGATTGAAAAATGTACAGACAGACAGACAGACAGACAGATAGAGATGAATAGACAGACAGACAGACAGTCAGAAAGATGAATAGACACAGATAAAATACAATATATTGAAAAATGTACAGACAGACAGAGAGGACAGACAGATAGAGATGAATAGACAGACAGACAGACAGACAGAGATGAATATACAGACAGACAGACAAACAGAAAGACGAAAGACAGACAGACAGACAAAATACAAGAAACTGAAAAAATGAAGACAGAAAAACTGACAAACAGACAGAAAGATAAATAGACAGACAGACAGACAGACAAACAGACATAATACAACAGACAGACAAGACAAAAATTAACAGACAGACAGACATAAAAATATACAGAGAGACAGACAGACAGGAAAATTAATATACAGACAGACAGACAGACAGACAAAAATTCACAGACAGACAGAGAGACAGACAGCCGACGTAAAACCTTGTATCTGGACTTGGTGGGGGGGGGGGGCAAAACTTTAGGGGGGTTAGGGACCCCCTAATTCACTCCAGAGCCCTTAACCTTATCATGACCCCCCCCCTCTCTCTCTCTCTCTCTCTCTCTCTCTCTCTCTCTTCTCTCTCTCTCTCTCTCTCTGGGGATGAGGGAGAGAAGGGCGAAAAATCTGTTGGTAGGTTAAAGAGAGTGAGAGAAAGAGAAATGGGGGAAATATGTGACTGTGTATGT
>JAWQEG010008518.1:10000-22500 GCA_033782935.1 Petrolisthes cinctipes
GCCACAGGGGTCAGTTTTAGGGCCAATCCTATTCCTAGTTTACATAAACGACATAGACGAAGACCTCTCGTGCATAATATCGAAGTTTGCCGATGACACCAAAATTGCAAATACAGTACTCAATAACGCACAGACTAAAGAAATGCAAGATAATCTCGATAAATTGTCAAATTGGGCGAAAACTTGGCAAATGTCCTTCAATTCAGATAAATGTAAAGTGCTCCACATCGGACATCGTAACATAGCAGCAAACTACTCGTTAAATGGTAAGCAACTCAAAAGCGTGGATCGAGAGACAGACTTAGGGGTAACAGTATCAAGTAACCTAAAACCCAGTCAGTAGTGTACGGAAGTAATTAAGAAAGCAAATAAAACTATTAACTTTATTGGCAGAGCATTCGAGTATAAGTCTAAAGACACAATCCTCACTTTGTATAATTACTTGGTCCGTCCCTTTATGGAATACTGTGTTCAAGCCTGGGGCCCGTACTATCAGAAAGATATAGCAAAATTGGAACGAGTCCAACGTAGAGTTACTAAAATGATACCAAGTCTGAGAAACAAAACGTACGAGGAGCGGCTAAGCGAACTAAATATAAATAAGAGGCATAGATAATATGGACTGCAGTAAATATTTCACTATTGACCAATCAAACTACACGAGAGGAAACGGTTGCAAAATCATAGGTAAATCTTTTAACTCACACAAGTCCAAGAATTTCTTTTTTAACCTAGTCGTTAACTTATGGAATGGGCTTCCCCGTAACGTAATAGACTGTAACACCGTAGACAGCTTCAAACGTCGCTTAGATAAACACCTTGTGTCTAATCCCCGACTTACATTGTTTACTAATGAATCATTTTGCCCATTACAGGTGGCGAGTTAGCCAAATTTCACTTACTTTCTATCTTTCCTATAAAATTTCCTTGTGGAGCATTTCTGCCAACCCCACTAGGTTCTCATTCCTGACATTATTTCCTGTACGGCTCAGGCCGGAGAGAGTGGAGGGTGGGAAGAGAGCCTTCTACTTTGCTATCCTTATCTACGACTATCACTGGGGAGTAATTCATTCTCTACCAGTAACCCTCAAATCAGGTCACCTCGTGTGGACTGTAAGGTCTGTTGTGGTCTGTGTTTCTATGTAACTCTATGTAACACTCTCTCTCTCTCTCTCTCTCTCTCTCTCTCTCTCTCTCTCTCTCTCTCTCTCTCTCTCTCTCTCTCTCTCCTCAAACATATATAATTCCCATCACCACTCCTGATATTCATTTCCCCTTCCCCCCTTCTTCATTCCAACTCCCTCCCCCCAACCCCCATTGATTAATATGCATGACACACCCATAGGGATATCACCGCACCCACCCACTCCCCCACACCACCACACACACCATCCAACCTCCCCCCCCCCAACCACCACCACCACCACACACACACACACACACACCCTCCTAACCCCATACAATACCCCCCCCCCTCTCACCTCTTCCTAATCCTCACCACAGACCATACCCCCCAGCCCCTGCCAACTCCCACCTGCCCCTACCACCCCCCACCCCCACACACTTATTCACACACACATTCATCCCTTCTTACCCCCCCCACCCCACCACCACCCATCCAAACCCCCACCACACACCCCACCCAAACCCTTCCTAACCCGAATACCATACCACCCCTTTCACCTCTACCTCCCTCTTTCACCCCCCCCTCCCCCTTTCACCCCCCCTCCCCCTCCTATCCCCCCCTCCCACTCCTATCCCCCCCTCTCCCTCCTATCCCTTCATACCCCACCAATCCCTTCATACCCCCCAATCCCTTCATAACCCCCCATACCTTCATACCCCCCTCCCCATCACTTCATACCCCTCCATCCCTTCATACCCCCCTCCCCATCCCTTCATACCCTCCAATCCCTTCATACCCCCCCATCCCTTCATACCCCCCTCCCCATCCCTTCATACCCCCCAATCCCTTTATACCCCCCCAATCCCTTCATACCCCCCAATCCCTTCATACCCCCCCAATCCCTTCATACCCCCCAATCCCTTCATACCCCCCCAATCCCTTCATACCCCCCATCCCTTCATACCCCCCCAATCCCTTCATACCCCCACAATCCCTTCATACCCCCCCCAATCCCTTCATACCCCCCCAATCCCTTCATACCCCCCAATCCCTTCATACCCCCCCATCCCTTCATACCCCCCTCCCCATCCCTTCATACCCCCCAATCCCTTCATACTCCCCCAATCCCTTCATACCCCCCCCCCATCCCTTCATACCCCCCTCCCCATCCCTTCATCTCTTCAGTCGTCACTGAGATACCATAGTGTCAACACCTTTCTTGCTCCCGTGACCCCTCGCCGACCTTGGATAGCCAACAGTTCAACGGAAGTGTTGAGTACACAATTAGTGAATTATATCCTAGTCTCTTCTCTCCTATTAGCAAACTAGAGATATAAATTGCATAATTTCCTATTAGATTCCTACGTTGATTCTTTAGTATATTTATTAACCATTTAAGCTGAATATTACTGTTTCAGATTTCTCTCCTTCCATTATTATTATTTACCCAGATAGTTAGTAGAAGTTCGCCGTCGATACATAGAGAAACCCTCCCTGCTTAACTTTTAGTCATATATGTAAAGTGTACATCAGTTATCTTTATATATATTCCATTCTTTCTTTGTTGTGTATAACATACTCGTTTATTCGTATCGTTGTAACTGTAAAGACTGTCTGGAACAGTGGAAACTCTCCCTAGGGAACCACTGTCCTTGACTCAGCCCACAAGACCCTAGAGAGCTTATTCACACTTAATTGTTCGCCAGTACTTTCCTTGCTCGTTTTGCATATTTCCATTCTCGTGGGTGTATAAACCCGTGTTTTCGGTACGCTATATATTTAATTTGCTAACTATCTTTAAAAGAAAAAATATATATATTTATTGTTATTAAAATCTTGCACTAACGCTCCATAGATAGAGGCTGTGGCAGAGTGGATAAAGAGACGGACTGCAAATGTCGAGGACCCGGGTTCGAATCCACGAGAAAACGTCTGGGATTTTTCTGAGGTGAACTGGGTCCAGCTGTTCGTCAATTATCCTGGCTACGCCGACACGTCAAGAAAATACCCCCTACATCGTCGTCAACTCACAACATAGAAGATGCCAGACCATATTCCAAGATGCTGTGAGTGACGGTGTAGCTGCTCTCTCCTGATAGTGACGTGTATAAATAAGGTGTCGTCATCTAGTGGGACAGAAGGGAAGCTACAGTAACATCATCACGAAGCTCCACTGTCTCATCTGGTGCGACACCCAATAATCTCGGGGCCTCGCAAGAGTTACGGGCTACTGATAGCCTATAGCCCCGAGGTTGAGGTATAGAAAAAAAAAAAAAAAACCTGACCTACCCTCCTGTCACTAATCCTTTTTTATCCCTACACACCTTTGTCCCACCTCACCCTGCCCTACCCCGTACCTGTCCCTCCTTTACTTCTTACCCCCTCCACCACTCCAATCTCCCCCCCACCTCACCTCACCTCACCTAACCCGTCCTGTGCCCGCTTTCACTCCGCCCCCCCCCCCTCTCCCATTCTCTGCCTTCTTTATCCCTACACACCTTTGTCCAACCTCTGAAACAAATACGGCATCCTAGCGATACTTATTGGTTTACTAGTCAGGCGACCTCTCGAAAGTCCTAGAAAGCGCACGTTGTATTAATTAGTTTTGTTATTTAACGTCTATGCTGCGTGGTTTTGAAGTATTCAAATCCAGCACACGTTATATTAATTTGGTCAAATTGTCGTTATTATAGTTTATTCTGGCGACGTAGAGAAATTCCAACCCAAGGCGTGCCTAATCCCTGTACCCTACCTCACCTCACCTGTGCCTTTCCGGCTCTATACCTGTGACCTCGCCCTCAACCCTACTTTCCCTCCCCCTCCCATACTGACCTCACCCATCCTGTGCCCCCTGGGACATACAGGCTACACTCCTTCCCCCCTCTACAACTTCACCCCTACCTCTCCCCTTTCACTTCGCCCACTCCCCTCCCTTTCTCTGCCTCCCCCATCCCACTCCTTTCGTTGCTGTTTTCTCTCCCCGTCTCCCAATCTATAAGATGCCTTCAAATCTCAAACCGTGCAACGGGAAATTCGCGGGTCAGTGCTTCACTGATTACTTCACCCCTATTTGTCGGCTCTGCGAGATGATGAAGATAGTCGAGGAAACAAGAGAAGAAAATCGCCAGTTGAAAAGGAAGTATGACTCACTACAGGAGTTTGTCTCATTGAACATAGCTACGGGTATGCAAGAAGAACCTCCACTCTACTCACAGGTAACCAGAGGCACACATGCTACACCCACCCGTCTCACGCCATTAACCCGCCCACATCGGATTATTATCAATGCCCCTGGGATCACGACCCCTACCGCTCCTATCTCCACACCTACACCCGCCCCTACACATGTTGCCACCCAACCAACCAACTCACCACGTTTGTCCACCGGGACAAACACAAGCGAAACTAGACAGGTGACTGCTCCCAGAACCTACTTACCAATAATAACTTCCAACCGATACCAGGTACTGACTGAGCCCATGGAGGATGAGGAAGAAACCCGATTAATTGGGGACTCCATAATCCGTGGTCAACTGGAAGAGTTCTGTGGTAGAGCCCCTAATAACCGTAAACGTTATTGTATACCAGGAGCAGGTATTGACGACATCACCGCGGCCCACCAAGACATTACTGTGAATGCCACCAACAACACATGCTTCATTCTTCATACGGGAACAAACGACCTCAAGCGGACAAGATCAGAAGAACTAATGGAAAAATACCGAGAAGCCATTCGACGATACAAGAATAACTCTAATCACATCATAATTTCCGGGATCCTGCCGAGGATAAATGCAGACAACAGGTTTTATAACCTGGCGTATAGTACGAACAGCCGATTAAAGACACTTTGTTCACAGGAAAGAATAGAATTCATCGACCATTGGGACAATTTTTATAATAATCCTATTCTCTTCCAAAAAGACGGACTACACCTAAACGGTGTTGGGGCAGCACGTCTCGGTAGACTACTAAATGATGCTGTTCAAAACTACAGATAAAAAAACGCAGCACAGCCGAACACAACGCCCGTAACGTAAACAATAAACCCTCATACAACTCGACATAGACGACAGTCTGTTTTTTCAATGCACGGAGTATACGTAATAAATTTACCGACCTAGAAGCCTTAGTAAGTACAGAAAATTATGATATAATTGGCATCGTGGAATCCTGGATAAATACAGCCGGTAGAGATTACCTAGCAGAATATGCCACACCAGGATATAATATATTTAGTAACGAAAGAACAGTTCGTAACGGAGGTGGTGTAATTTTGTATGTAAAAAGTAGTCTTCACCCGCTACGAGTGAATAGGCCAGAAATAGATAATATAGACGCATGCTATATACAATTACGACACCGTTCATGCAAAACAATATTGGGCCTCATATATAGACCACCGAATCAATCAACAAACACTGATTCAGTTCTCTACGACAGTTTAGCTGAAATCTGCTGCGAGGATGATTGTATAATTTTTGGCGATTTTAACCTACCAGTACAGAAGTGGGGAGATAATTTAATTTCACATTCTGGCCACGATTTGTACACAAATTTAAACGAAAGTGCACTAAGCCAACGTGTAACGTTTCCTACGAGAGGAAACAATATCCTAGATATAATTCTTACTACCAATGACAACTTAGTTAAGGATGTTAAAGTCGGACATGAATTTAGTTCTAGCGATCACAGAATTATAACATTTGAAATTAATATATCAAAGACAGAAGAAAACGCGAGCACAGAAAAAGTACCTAATTTTAAAAGGGCGAACTTTAATAAACTAAGATGTACCTTAGGTAACACAGATTGGACTGCTGTAACAGAAGCCCCAGACATCAACGCCTCATGGGAATTATTTGTAAATAACCTAAATTGTGCTGTGAAATCATGTATACCGTACCGTGATAGACGTTCACCGGGAAAATTTAAACCCAAATGGTGGAATAACGAGATTCACACGAACCTATTAGCCAAAAAACGAGCCCATAAAAAATTTAAAGAAACACAAGACGAGTCAGATAAGCAGGAATTCGACAGACTTAGACGAATAATTAAAAAGCAAATCAAACAAAGTAAGAAAGAGTTAGAGAATCATATTGCAAAACTTAGTAAATCAAACCCGAAGGAATTCTATAGTTACATAAGAAAAAAGAAAGTGCTAACTTCAGTAATTGGTCCACTTGCAAATAACAATGACGAATATACCGATAATGAAGTAGAAATGGCTACCATACTAAATGATTATTTTGCATCAGTATTTAATGAAGAAAATACAACAGAAGCACTACCAGTCCCGACCGTACAAGTAAATGACATAAGTCTAGATAATTGCGAACTTGATGAAAGTAACATTATAAGTGCTATAAATGCCATCAATGTAAATAAAACACCGGGACCAGATACAATTTCCCCGAGAATCTTGAAGGAAGCGAAGTTTGAGTTAGCCAAGCCACTTTCTGTCATATTTAAGAAATCATTAAAAACGGGGAAAGTACCAAGCGAATGGAAAACAGCTAACGTAACACCTATATATAAGAAAGGAATTAAGTCACTACCCGGTAATTATCGACCAATAAGCCTAACATCGGTAGTCTGTAAACTAATGGAAACCATTATCAGGGACAAAATGGTAAAGTTCCTAGAAGAGAATTACATAATCAAAGACTCGCAACACGGTTTTCGAAATAGACGTCCTGCCTCACAAACCTATTAGATTTTTTCTATGACGTTCATAACATGCATGATGAGTCGAGATCCGTGGATGTAATTTACCTAGATTTCCAAAAAGCATTTGACAAGGTCCCCCACAAGCGATTGATAAGAAAACTCGGCGCACACGGTATTATGGGGAAAGTCCAGGCATGGCTCGAAGACTGGCTGTCAGAGCGTAAACAACGAGTAGTAATTAATGGGATAGCATCTGACTGGCGTAATGTTCATAGTGGAGTTCCTAAGGGATCAGTATTGGGGCCCATCCTTTTTATAATTTATATTAATGATATAGATAATGGGCTCACTTGTAAAACATAAAAATTTGCAGACGACACAAAACTAGCAGGTAAAGTAACCTCCAGAGAAGAGTGGCAAATCTTACAGCGCGATTTGGACACTTTGGTAGACTGGGCAAATGAGTGGCAAATGTATTTCAATGTAGAAAAGTGCAAAGTTCTCCATATTGGAAACGATAACAGTAAAGTACGATACACTATGAATAACGTTCAACTCTCAAGCGTAAATATGGAACGGGACCTCGGTGTCACAATAACAAATGACTTAAAACCTGGACAGCAGTGCTCAGAAGTAGTGAAAACAGCAAACAAACTCATAGGATTTATCGGTAGAACTTTTGAATTTAAATCAGAAGATATTATTATTACATTATATAACTCACTCGTACGTCCTCACCTCGAATACTGTGTACAGATGTGGTCCCCGTACTATAAGAAAGACATCGAAAAACTAGAGAGAGTACAGCGCAGAATAACTAAAATGATCCCTAGATTACGAAATAAGCCCTATGATGAGCGACTGAAGGAATTAAATCTATATAGCCTCAGCAAACGGCGACTAAGAGGAGACCTTATAGAAGTCTTCAAAATATTCAAAGGTTTCAGTAATTTAAATGCCAGTAATTACTTCAGCATCGACAACAGAAATATTACCAGGAATAACGGGCTCAAGATCGTCGGGAAACGTTTTAACACGAATGAAGCTAAATTTTTCTTTTTTAATCGTATCGTAAACATTGGGAACCGACTGCCCTCTGCTGTTATAAACTGTGCAACAATAGAGTCGTTCAAAAGTCACTTAGACAAGTATCTAGCAAATAACCCGAACCTCCAACTATTCACACTCGAATAAGATTAGTAACATAACCGCAGTTCACTTATTATATATACTCCGACAAGAGTAGAACAGTCACAGACTCACCACGTTAATAGTATTCGTAGCATAGAGTGTAGGGCCTGGGTAAGCCAGGCGGAGTACAGACCACTGGTATATTTATAGCTAGCTAGTACTGTATTACACGAATAATTTTACGTCATATATATAAAAATGTACTGTATTTTAAGACATAGTGTAAGAACCTTCCTGCTGTCCTATATAAATTCCATGTTAGTTTTTCCATACTACATGGTATCTTTTCATTTCCTGCCAGCTTCGGCTGGAGGGAGTGGTGGGTGAGGAGGAGCCTTCTTCTTTGCTATACCTTCCCTCACTCTTGTAGGTTAGATAGAATAGCAAAATCAAGCAGCCTCGTAAGGACCAGTAGGTCTGTTGCTGTTTGAATGTCCTTTGTATTCCTTTGTATACCCCCCTCCCCATCCCTTCATACTCCCCCCCCCCATCACTTCATGCCCCCCAATTCCTTCATACCCCTGCCCCATCCCTTCATACCCCCCCTAACCCCCCCCCTCCTTCTCCATTAACAAGCAAACGGCACCAGATTGAAAAAAATAAAAAGTAATATATATCTATCCATAACAAAATTAATAGAATACATTTTGGAAAAAAATTTAATTGTTTTGTCAATCATACGGCCCTGAGAGAGAGAGAGAGAGAGAGAGAGAGAGAGAGAGAGAGAGAGAGAGAGATATTCATGGTAGGGTATAATCTCTTGTTAGAGGATAGGGCAGTAGTCAAGAACATTCATGGTGTATACGATGCTGTGGTACGATGATTCCTTACACACACACACACACACACACACATACACACGAATATATATATATATACATACACACATAAATACACACACACATATACATAAAAAAAACACACACATACATAAAAACTCACACACACACACACACACATACACACACACACACACTACACAGCCATCGTACCCATACCACACCATCATCGTCAACACCACGGGTATACCTTCTTGCATACCACACCATCATCGTCAACACCACGGGTATACCTTCTTGCATACCACACCATCATCGTCAACACCACGGGTATACCTTCTTGCATACCACACCATCATCGTCAACACCACGGGTATACCTTCTTGCATACCACACCATCATCGTCAACACCACGGGTATACCTTCTTGCATACCACACTCATTAATACCATGGTCGGGTACAACAATTACTATTATGATCGTCGGGTGTGTCCATTTTTATCGTTGCATCGTGTTGTTCGGGTATGATGGTCGGGTTTGGTGTGTAGGTTTTCGGTATAAGTTTAAATTAAGTAAGTGCCGATTCCACAGTGGTTTGTTTTGGTTTGTAAGCACGCAAACGACAGAATCTTAGCCGTGTAAATGTCTAAAGGCTGAATTATTTAAGGGGGTGCGGGAATAGGGGGACAGGCTTGGGGGTGGGGGGGTTAGGGGAGGTGGGTTTTTTTGGATTCCCCCCGCACCCCCCCCCCCCAGTTCCCCCCCGCACCCCCCAGTTCCCCCCCCCGCTCCCCCCAGTTCCCCCCCCGCACCCCCCAGTTCCCCCCCCCGCACCCCCCAGTTCCCCCCCCGCACCCCCCAGTTCCCCCCCCCCGCGCACTCCCAGTTCCCCCCCCCCGCGCACCCCTCAGTTCCCCCCCGCACCCCCCCGCATCCCCTTAATGAATTTGGTGAGTAAACTATTTAACTTTTGGATAGATTTTGTGAATGTGGATACTCAGCTTTGGGAAAATAATGAAGCCTTACAAGTGTGGTTGGTTAGGTAGTTAACAAACCAATACCACTGTGGAATCGACCCTAAGTGCCGATTCCACAGTGGTTTGTTTGGGTTTGCAAGCACCCTAACCAAAGAAACTGAACTGTGTAAATGACTCATGAGTGAATTATTTGATGAATTTGATGACTCCACTATGAAACTATGGTAATAATGGAACTACCTGACAGAATTTGTGGATATGGTTACTGAGTTTGTTGGATATAATTAAGACTGACAAGTGTGGTTTGTTGGGGAGGATCCTAACAAACCAAAGCCACTGTGGAATCGTGTTGTTGTTGTTGTTGTTGTTGTTGTTGTGTTGTTTGAGATACACATTTGAATATTGTATTTTTTTTTTTTCGTTCGTTTCTTTCTCTCTCTCTACACTGCATCTCCCTACCACACTACACCCCCCCCACACACACACCTGCCACACCCTACTATACTCTTGTCCCCTCCCTGCCATACACCACCCCACTATACCCCTGTCCCTTCCCTGCCACACGATTCCTACCTTACCTCACCCCTCAACCTCTCTCAACTCCCCTCCCCTCTCCACACCTCCCCTCCCCTCCCCACACCTCCCTAACCCCATTTCCCTCCTCTCTTTACACCATACCACACCCCTCCCCTCCCCACCCCGTCCCCACCTTCCCCAACCCGCCCCATGTGACCACACCCGCCCACACCCCACCCCAACCCTCCCAACCCGCCCCATCTGACCCCACCCCTATCCCCAACCAGCCCCATCTAACCCCACCTCTCTCCACACCCGACCACGCCCCGTCCCCACCTTAACCACCCCTCCTCTCTCCTCACATCCCCTCCTTAACCACCCCATGTGACACCACCCCACCTTAACCAACCCTCCCCACCCCACCCCTCCACCCGTCCCCATCCCCACCTTAACCAACCCATCTGACTCCACCCCTCCCCTCCCCTCCCATCCCCGTCCCCACCTTAACCACCACATCTGACTCCCCCCCACCCCTCCCTCCCCCCCACCCCTCCCCTCCCATCTGACCCCACCCCACCTTCGACGCCCCCTAGCATTTTATTTCAGGGTCAGAAGAGTAAAGGTGAGAGGCCCCAGGGAAGGGAAGGGAAGGAAAGGGAGAGGGAGGGAAAGATGGAGAGGCTGGGTAGGGAGGTAAGAGAAGGAAGGGAAAGGGAAACAGAAGGGAGGGAATTGAGAAGGGAGTGGAAGGGAAGAAAGGATGGGAAGGGAGGGGAAGAGAAAAGAAGGAATGGAAAAGGGGAGGACAGAAGTAGGGAGTAGAAGGGAAGGGAAGGAGGGAAAGGATGGGAAGGGAAAGGAGGAAGGGGGAGGGATAGGAAGGAATGGAGAAGGGGAGGATAGAAGTAGGGAGTGGAAGGGAAGGGAGGGGAGGAAGGAAGGAAGGGGAAGGGAAACAGAAGGGAGGGAATGGAGAAGGATAGGGCAGAAGTAGGGAGTGGAAGGGAAGGGAGGGGAGGAAGAGGAAAGGGAGGGGAGGGAGAGGAAGATATGCAGAAGGGGAGGACAGAAGTAGGGAGTGGAAGGGAAGGGAGGGGAGGAAGAAAAGGGAAAGGAGAAGGATGAGTAAAGGGTTGGGAAGGAAGGGAAACGATGGGGAAGGAGGGGAAGGCAAGGGAGGGGGAGGGAGTGGAAGGGTCAGCATAGGAAAAGGAGCGGAAGGGAAAAAGGAAGGAAGAAAGGATAATAATTGTCCTCTTTATTGGTTTCTATTTCTGGATATAATTTATTTATTTTTGTTGTTGCCATTTTGTATTTTTTAGTATTTTTTCTATTCTTTTTTATCTCTTTTGTCATGTATTTTTTTGTAATTTTGGATTTTTTATTTTCTTTTCTTTTTTTTTTTTACTTTTTTTTCTGTATATTTTGGTTATTTTTTTTATATTATGTCATTTTTTTATTATTTCGTGTCTTTTGCATTTTTTCATAGACATTGAAAAAATAGAAGCATTAACACACGAAAATAAGTAAATAAAAAAGATTATAACAATAATACTAATACTAATACTAATAATAATAATAATATCTAAATCACATAATACCTGGATCAAGATTAATATATATGACCTTTATTTAACTGACCTTTCCCGACCTGACCTGACCTTTCCATAGCACATAGGTCAACCATACGTGACCCCATGACGTAAAGCGTGACCCTGTGACCTTTATTTGAGACCCTGTAGCCCTGACCTAATTCTTGACCCTGTATGACCTTCTCTGTGACAAGGTGACCTGATTCTTGACCCTGTGTGACCAATTGTAATACGGTGACCTGATTCTTTACCCATGACCGTTTTTTAGACTATTACCTTGGTGACCTAGTGACCTTTTTAACCCAGTGACCTCGTTTATGACCCAATGACCCAATTTATTATCCATTAACCTTTCGTATGACCCAGTAACCTATTTTATAACCCAATGACCTTTGTAACCCACTGACTTTATGACCCAGTGACCTTTCTTATGACCTATATTATGACCCACTGATAATTCTTTCTATTCCAGTAACTTTTTTTTTTTTTTTTTTTTTTTTTTTTTTACCTAGTAACATTATTTTACAGTAAATAAATAAGTAAACAAATATTTATGTGAATGTGGCACACGTAACCAAATCAATGTAATAAAAATTAATAGTAAGCAAATCGATAAATTAACAATAAAAAATAAAAATGTGAAGGA
>JAWQEG010008518.1:27500-42425 GCA_033782935.1 Petrolisthes cinctipes
GTGACGCCTTCAGGTAAAATATACAGTACAGTGTGTGTGTGTGTGTGTGTGTGTGTGTGTGTGTATAATAATAATAATAATAATAATAATAAAATAAAAATATTAATTATTATAAACGGTGTATGTGTGTGTGTAATAATAATAATAATAATAATAATAATAAAAATATTAATTATTATAAACTGTGTGTGTGTGTGTGTGTGTGTGTGTGTGTGTGTGTAGCTATTGACTCTTGCAAGGCCCTGAGATTATCGTGTGAGGCATTAGATGAGACAGTGGAGCTTCGTGGTGTTGGTAGCTTCTCTTCTGCCCCACTAGATGACCACACCTTATTTATACACATTTATATGATAGTGTGTATGTGTGTAATAATGTACTTAATGTGTGTGTATTTTTCATCATACATACATACATACATACCTTATTGTTTTTGCATACACCTTATTTATACACATTTATATAATAGTGTGTATATGTGTAATAATATACTTAATGTATGTATGTGTGTATTTTTCATCATACATACATACATACATACATACCTTACTGTTTTTGCATACACCTTATCTATACACATTTATACAATAGTGTATATGTGGTATGTGTGTGTGTGTGTGTGTTTGTGTGTGTGTGTGTGTGTGTAGTTTTCATCATACATACATACATATATACATACGTGACTGTTTAGCATACACCCTTATATAGAGTTCCCAGAAGAGCCATTATTCTATTTCATCATCTCCCCATTTTATTACATCCTCTCCCCCCTTACTCCAAACCCCACCCTCCCACCCTCTCACTCCTAACCCCTCCTCCCACCCCCTCACTCGTAACCCCTCCCCCCTCACTCCAAACCCCACCTTCCCCCTCACTCGTAACCCCTCCTCTCACCCCCTCACTCGTAACCCCTCCCCCCTCACTCGTAACCCCTCCTCTCACCCCCTCCTAACCCCTCCTCTCACCCCCTTACCCCTCCTCTCACCCCCTTACCCCCTCCGAACCCCTCACCCCCTCCCTCCTAACCCCTCCTCTCACCCCCTTACCCCTCCTCTCACCTCCTTACCCCCTCCTAACCCCTCACCCCCTCCCTCCTAACCCCTCACCCCCTCCCTCCTAACCCCTCAACCCCTCCCTCCCTCCTAACCCCTCACCCCTCCCTCCCTCCTAACCCCTCACCCCCTCCCTCCTAACCCCTCACCCCTCCCTCCTTCCTAACCCCTCACCCCTCCCTCACTCCTAACCCCTCCCTCCTAACCCCTCACCCCTCCCTCACTCCTAACCCCTCCCTCCTAACCCCTCACCCCTCCCTCACTCCTAACCCCTTCCTCCTAACCCCTCACCCCTCCCTCACTCCTAACCCCTCCCTCCTAACCCCTCACCCCTCCCTCACTCCTAACCCCTCCCTCCTAACCCCTCACCCCTCCCTCACTCCTAACCCCTCCCTCCTAACCTCTCTCACTCCTCCTAAACACTCTCACCCCTCTGTAGCCTTTCACGTCTCACCCCTTCCCTAGCTTTCACCCCATCACCACTCCCCTCACCCCTCCTATCACACACTCTACCGCCCCCACCCCATCACCCCCTCACCCCTCCACAAACCACAGCCTAGCCTTCATCCCATCATCCCCTCACCCCCCACCCCTGTTTAGCCTTCACCCCTCCCATCACACCTACCACCCCCACCCCATCCCCCCTCACTCCTCCCCTCACACCTACCACCCCCACCCCATCCCCCCTCACTCCTCCCCTCACCACAACCTAGCTTTCACCCCTCACCCCTCCCTTCACCCCATCACCCCCTCCCCTCTCCTCACCCCTCCCCTCACCACAGCCTAGCCTTCACCCCTCACCTCTCCCCTACCCTTCACACAATCACACCTCCTACCACCACTCCCCTCACCCTATCACCCCCACCCCTCCCCTCACCACAGCCTAGCCATCACCCCTCACCACTCCTACCACCGCTCCCCTCACCCCATCCCCCCTCACCCCTCCCATTACCCCACCTCACCCCATCACCCCTCACCACAGCCTAGACATCACCCCTTCACCCCATCACCCCTCCTACTACCCCCACCCCATCACCCCCACCCCATCACCCCCACCCCATCACCCCCACCTCATCAACCCCAACCCCTCCTCCACCCCCACCTCATCCACCCCAACCTCATCCTCCCCTCCCCCATCATCCCCTCACCCCATCACCCCTCACCACAGCCTAGCCTTCACCCCTCACCTCAATTTTCAACTTGGATGGTTTCAATCTCCCTCATCGGCAATTTCTGACCCCTGATGGTGGGGGGGGGGGGTGAGGGAGGGGGAGAGGGTTGGGGAGGGATAAGGGGAAGTGGAATTGATCAGGGAGGGGAAGAGGGGAGGGGGAGAGGGTTGGGGAGGGATAGGGGGAAGTGGAATTGATCAGGGAGAGGAAGAGGGGAGGGGGAGGGGGAAGTGAAGGGGATTAGGGAGGGTTAGAGGGGTGGGGGAGGGGGAAGTGAAGGGGATTAGGGAGGGGGAGTGAGTGGGGAGAAGGAAGTGAAAGGGATCAGGGAGGGGGAGAGGGGTGGGGGAGGGATGTGGGAGAGAGGGAAGTGAAATGGATCTTGGGGGGAGGGAGAGTGATGTGGGGGAGGGGAAGGAGGAGAGGAGGGAGGAGAGGGGGGAGTGAAAGGAAGGGGAAAGGTAGGGAGGTCTTCGGAAGGGTGAGGGGTGGGGACGTGTCTGAGAGAGAGAGAGAGAGAGAGAGAGAGAGAGAGAGAGAGAGAGCGTGGAGGGGAGGAGGAAAGGGTGAATCTGTAGAGAGGGATGGGAGATAGGGGGAAGGAGAGGAAAGGGAGAGTGTGGCAGAGAAAGTGGAGGGGTGGAGAAGGGAAGGGGAGCTGTGAGTGGAGGGAGAGGGATGGGAAGGGGGCGAGTGTGGAGAGGGATGGGAGGGGAGGGAGAGGGATGGGAAAGGAAGTGAGGAGTGTGGAGAGGGGTGAAAAGGGAGCTGTGAGTGGGGGAGAGGGATTGGAAGGGAAGTAAGGGGAAAGGGAGCTGTGAGTGGGGGGAGAGGGATGGGAAGGGAGGTAAGGGGAAAGGGAGCTGTGAGTGGGGAGAGAGGGATGGAGAAGGGAAGTGAGGGGAAGGGGAGCTGTGAGTGGGGGGAGAGGGATGAGAAGGGAGTGGGGGGAGGGGGAGACGGGTGCGGTAGGGAGGTGAGGGGAAGGGGAGCTGTGAGTGGGGGGGAGAGGGATGGGAAGGGGGCCAGTGTGGAGAGGGATGGGAGGGGAAAGAGAAAGGAGATGAGGTAGGAGTAGCAAAGGAAGAGAAGAGGGGGTCGGGCTGTGTGTGGGGGGGTGGCGGGGTGGGGGGTAGGGGCAAACTGCGTGACCAGGGAGACTGACGATCATGTGGGGGGTTTGGGGGGTTGGGGGGTGAGTGAGTGATTGAGGGGAGGGGGATGTGTGTGTGTGATGGGAATAAAGGGGGAAATTGTGTGGGGGTCGTGGGGGGGGTGTCTTTTGGGTGGTTATGGGGCTGGGTTTGTTTTGGGGGTGAGTGAGTGAATGAGGGGGGGGGGATGTGTGTGTGTGATGGGGAATGAAGGGGATGATTGGGAGGGGGTCTTGGGGGGTGTCATTTTAGGGGGTTAAGGGGCTGGATGTAGGGGGTGAGTGAGTGATTGAGAAGGGAATGTGGGGTTGAAGGGGAATGAAGGGGGAGATTGGGGGGGGTCGGGGGGGGGGGTCTTTTAGATGGTTACAGGGCTGGATGTATACGGGGTGAGTTAGTGAATTGGGGGGGGGGATATAGTAGTTATGTGGCGAATGTGTGGGTTTTATGTAGTTAATTAATGTGTGTTTAGCATGTACAGTCAAATTCAAAAGTCATCTCCACCACCAGAGGTCAGTGTAATGTAATCGCTGGCTTGACCCGTGTGTGTGTGTGTGTGTGTGTGTTCTTACCTATTTGTATCTTTACAGGATTGAGTTAATTAAGCTCGTAATGTCCCGTATTTAAAAACTCAATTATCAAACTGTATTTTTCTTTAAAGTTGTGAATGTTTTTGGCACTCACCACTTGTTCTGGTAATTCGTTCCATTGTTCTATTACTCTATTTGGAAAGCTATATTTCTGTATATCTTTGTCTCCTCCTTTTTTAGTTAATTTTGTTACTGTGACCTCTCATAGTAGGTATTCCTTTTTGACACAAGATCTCTTTATCTATGTTTTTTTTTTTTTTTTTGTGACACATTTGTAAACCATAATCATATCTCATATCATATATCAGTGTGTGTGTGTGTGTGTGTGTGGTGATGCATGTGCGTGTTTATGTGAAGGAGAACTGAATCTAATCATCACCAGCAATACACCTTCCCCATCATCACCACCATCACATCTTCCCCATCATCACCACCATTACATCTTCCCCATCATCACCACCATCACATCTTCCCCTTTCATCACAACATAAGCAAACCAAGCAACGTGTAGGACAATGAAAATGGCTAGAGACAATAATTAATCTCTTTTATTGACTACAAATATATTCATTAAATCTACAATGTCTTTATTCTGTCTGTCGGTCAGCAAAGTTTGTGCTCCGGGAGGTGGCGGCGGCAGCAGCAGCAGCAGCAACCATTTTGTGTATTCCTCCGCGCCTTTGTTTACCCTGACACGCCACATGCAGAACCCTCGGTGGTGGCGGCGAGTGGAACTAGTTTGTATGACGTCAATTTGGATACCTACGCTTCCACCACCACCGTACAGAATGAACAGTAGTGGTGGTGGTGGTGGCGAGGGGAACTAGTTTGTGTGACGTCAGTTTGGGTACCCACTCTTCCACCACCACCGTACAGGATGTTAATAATGGATTGAAGGACTAGTTTGTGTGAAGTCACTTGGAAACCTCTCCACATACACCACGGTACAAGATGGTGATGGTGAGGGGGACTAGTTTGTGTGACGTCATTTGGAATCCATAATAATGTGACGAGGGACTAATTTTGTGATGTTATGAGTACACACGTCTCCTCCCCCACCCCCATCCCACCACCACCATGCTGTCTCCACGCAATAGGTAGGGGCAATGTTTGAGAGTGGAACTAGATATTGGCATCACATAAACCCCACCACATGCCTCCACCACGCCAGAAATTGTAAAGTGGTGGTGAGGGGAATGAATGTCCTCACGTGATATAACTTTGCGTTCCACCAGCCAACACGCCACACACAAGATACGCAGTGGTAATGGTGAGGGAAACTGATCTGACGTCACACAAACCTCTACATGGGCAACAGTGATGAGGGGAACTTGGTACCGTGACGTCACTTTGAGTCCCGCCAGTGTCACAATAAAAGGGGATCTACTCACTCTAGTACATCTGATCACTACATATAAAAATGACATAGGGTCTATTGATATGTAGTGTCCATCGGTTTTTCTTTGTAATTAAAGGAAAACCAACCCTGTTTGCACCTTGTGGTTTACTAGCACTCATCAAACAGCATCTATCTAAGCGTCCATTGTCGCCCACCGCTGAGGAAGGATAAAAAAATATGTTACACTCATTCAGCTGTGCATCTACAAACATTTTTACACATTCACGAGCAGCCAGGTACTGTACACATAGCACATCCAACATATAGCACATCTCTGACTTTGTATTGCCGAGGTTAGAGCGTAGAGGAAAGGTAAACATGGAACTGGGTTGGCTCATTTGCAGACAGTAGTTCCTTTTCACTACTGGAATTAATTTTCTTTTTGAACCAGTGGAATGAATCTTGCTGCCGTTTGAACCACGATGATTTCTTGTATATTTTCACCCCCACATGATCAACACCCAAGTCTGTGGTGAGGGGTGGCGCCCTACTGTAACCCCTACCTGAAAATCACCATAACTGTGTTGCCCAAAATATGACGACCACTGTAGTCAGTTAACATAAATTAATGTCTAGTGTAAGAAGTATAACACCTGAGAAATGTGTTATAAGTACAGCAGTTTTGTTATATTTCTTTCTTTAGACATTTGTACTTTGTCTCTCTCTGTTTCTCTTTATCCATTTCTACTTTGTCTCTGTTTCTCTTTATCCATTTCTACTTTATCTCTGTGTTTCTCTTTATCCATCTCCACTTTGTTTCTTTTTGTTTCACTTTATTAATTTTCTTTGTTATTATCCTTTCTTTAACCATTTCTGCTTTGTAAGATGACACAACTACTGTTGCTGGCTCTTGGGGGCTTTTTAACTTTCTAATGTTTTCATGTTTCTGATTACGTAATATTCACATTTTTTTTCTTATTTAAGCATGTTTCCAAAATTGGGTAGTAGTGGTGAATGGGACAGGCAAGGAACTATTGTCAGCAACTGTATACCTGTACCACTTCCACAGTCTCGTCTACAGTGGTTCAGTAACTCACGAAACACCAGTAACCCTCTCCCAAAAAAAAAAATATATATATACATACTGTTTATATATATATTTGTTGTTGTTCTTAGTGGCACTGTTGTTGTTGTTTTCTTGTTAATGTTCAGTCAGGACCTCGTACGTACAGAACATTCATTACCTAAATATTAATTATTCTGATAGGATTTTTTCTTTAGACACACGGTTCACCTTTGGCTCAATGCTTCTTTGTGATGGGCATGTAATTGTGTGTGTGTGTGTGTGTGTGTGTGATGTTGATGATGGTTAGAAAAGTGTAAAATAAAAATGATTAATTGAAGATAGACTTGCCCACACTTCTACCACTGAACTTATAAATAATTGCCACACCATCATCTTTTTATTTTTTTAAGATGAAGTAAGCGGTTTGTTACTGTAGATGTGTGCACAGAAATTCTGATTATAAGTAAAAAATAGTTATCAAAATAGAATAAATGCCACATGTCAAAATCTTATCGTATTTGTCTATCTTTCGAAGAATTTGAAGGGTACTAATGGATTTTATTATAGACATACAGAAGAGTAAGTTAGTAAGGGTGACTGATGCACTACTAATGTCTGGATTATCGTCCCAGCGTCCTGAAAATGTTGAATATCTTGGGAACAATATAATCGCTAAAAATATGATGTTCCTAGGCCTGTAGCAGCTAATATTTTAGAACTAATATAAGCTAACATTTGAAGTGCCTGGGTCAATAAAAGCTAATTATTTAAGTTTATTCAGTTCTTGGGTGCAATAGAAGGTAAAATTTGAAGTTCTTGGGGAAGCAGAAGCAAAAATACAAAGTTCTTAAGGGCACCTAACTGAGGTATTGATGTAGTGCAGAAATTTGGTTGGATTTTATTTTTTTTATTTTTTTTATTTTTTTATGTGGCAGATCCTCATTGTGGCTTTAATGGAGTAAGACGTTTGTGGTAGAGATGTGGTTGATGATTGAAGTGAATATTGTGATTGGTATTATTAGTATTTTGTAGTACAGATGTGATAATTAAACGTTTGTGATAGAGATGTGGTTTATGTTTGAGATGAAATATAATAGTAGGTATTATTATTTTGTAGTACAGGAGTGATAAGCGTTTGTGGTAGAGATGTGGTTGGTATTTGAGATGAAATATAATAGTAGGTATTATTATTTGTATATATGTGATAAACTTTTGTGGTAGAGATGTGATAGATGTTTTGTGACAGAGATGATGTGACATGAACACGATGAATGATGTTTGTGATAGATAAAGATGTGATAATATTATAGACATTTGTGGGGTTTAGAAAAATTGGTAAAAGCTTATGGCAGAAAATATGAGTTTGACAAAATTACGTGACAAAGATGATAATGATAATGATGAGGGTCGAGATTTGAGACAGAGATGAATTTGTATGTCAATCTTTGTAGTAGAAACGTGATAAACAATTGTGATGAAGACTTATAAAAAAGTAAGGTAAGGTACAGCTGTAGTAGTAATAGTAGTAGTAGTAGTAGTTGTTGTTGTTGTTGGAGTAGAGGTGGTAGTAGTTGAAGTAGTGGTGGAAGTAGCAGTAGTAGTTGGAGTAGTAGTGGTAGTAGTAGTAGTAGTAACAGTGGTAGTAGTAGTAGTAGTAGAAGTGGTAGCAGTAGTGTTGGTGGTAGCGTAATAGTAGTAGCTGGAGTAGTAGTAGTAGTAGAAGTGGTAGTATAGTAGTAGTAGTAGTAATAGCAGAGACGATCACCACTACACTGCTTCCTCCTCTTCCTTCTGCTCTTGTTTCTGCTGCTACTTCTGCTGCTACCATCTAAAGTTCTGCCCCACCATCTTGTAAAACTTGAAGTTGAAGGGTCGGTAGAAGTCCCTCAGGGTGTTGTAGGTGGCCTGGGAGACTGGGGGGTGGGAGCGGCCCTTGGAGGAGCCCAAACAGTGAGGCTTCCCCGTCTTCTCCCTCTTCACCAGACATGGGAACCCCTTGGTCACGTTGAAGAAGAAGTGCCTCTCTGTGATCACCCGACGCAGCCCCAGGAACTCCTACAGAAGGCATGGCAGGTGAGGAATGGACACAGTTAATGAGGAAGTGATAACTGATTAATAAAACATAGAAATTGATAACTCCTGAAGAAGGCCTGAGAAAAATTGATGACTGACTTGATTGCAAAAAATAAATAAATAAATAACTCCTGCTAGAAGGCGTGAAAGTTGAGGAACAGACCAAGAAAATGAAGAATTATTAACTGAGGTGATTGCAAAACATAGAAATCTGAAGAAAAACGCGAGAGTTGAGGAATGGCGACGAAGAAAATGAAGAATAATTGATAACTGAGGCGACTGCAAAACATAGAAATTGATAAGTAAGAAAACCGACGGAACATAGGAATTGAAGAAGAAAATGAAGAACTGACAATAAATAACACTGATAACTGAGGCGATTGCAAGACATAGAAACATATAAATTGGCAACTGAAGAAACCGAAGAGCTGAAATATTTATTGAAGACACACCAATTGTTGAAAAAAAAGCGTTTGTGGTTGAGGTGTGGTTGTTGTTGTTTGAGTTGAATATTGTGATAGGTATTATTATTATTATTATCATTTTGTGGTTGGGATGTGGTTGGTGATGGAGATGTGATTTTTTTTGTGGTTGAGATGTGGTTGTTGTTGTTGTTTGGGATGAATATTGTGATAGGTATTATTATTATTATTATTATTATTATTATTATGATTATTATTATCATCATTTTGTAGTACAGATGGGATGAACGTTTTTGGCAGCAGAGATGTAGTAAATGTTGTATGACTGAAATGGATAATTGAGGACACTATAAAACCTGGCAACACACCAACTGAACAGATTGAAGAACATAATTAATTAAAGGAAGTAACCTGCTGTGGGAAATTTTGGGGGGGCTCTAATTCCTCCAAGATATCCCCTGCAAGCAACAGAATCCCTCCTCCACATAAGACTGTAGTAGAGACGTGTTGTGTTTTATGATAGAGTTTGGAGGGCTATGTGTGCTTCAATTATTTCCCCACATCAGTTACTTACTTCCCTTAAAAAAAAAAAAAACATACGTGAGAATTAGGGAGGTGAAAAAAATTTAATAATGGGAGGCGAGGAGAAACATAAAGGATGGAAATGTGTGATGATGATAACAAGGAAAAAAAGAAAATAGTGAATGAGGTGAAGAGAGATAACGACGGAGGAAGATAATGTGAGACGACAGATAACAAGAGGTACAGTTGGCAAAAAAAAAAAAAAAAAAAAAAAAAAAAAATTGGAACCCTTATGAATAGGTATTTTGTTTATAGTTATTTTTTATAGTTATTTTTTATAGTTATTTTCAATGTAAAGGTGTTTCCGATGTGCAGTTTTTTTTTTTTTTTTTTTTTTTTTTTTTTTTTGTCGACTGTACTCTGATCTCAAGGAAGAAATAGATGAAAATTAAAGTGAAATACAACACAAGGAAGAAATTAAATGAAACGATAATAGGGAATGTAGAAAATGGAGTGAAGAAAGATAAACAGCGAGTGAGGCCGATAAAGATAAGGAAATGGATAATGTGTGACGATAAGAAGAGAAAGAGTGAAGAGAGATAAGAAGAGAAAGAGTGAGTAGTGTGTTGGTGAAGAGAGATAAGACAAGAGTATTAAGTGTGATGTTAGCAAATAGAATGTGAGGTGTGGCAGGGAAGGGAAGGGTAGGGTAGGGTAGGGTAGGATAGGATATGTTATGCTATGGTAGGGAAGGGTAGGGTAGGGAAGTAAGGAAAAGAGTAGGGTATGGGAGGGTATGGGAAGGGAAGGGTAGGGTATGGTAGGGAGGGAAAGGGTAGGGCATGGTAGGGTAGGGAAGTAAGGAGAAGGGTAGGGTATGGTATGGTAGGGAAGGGAAGGGTAGGGTAGGGAAGTAAGGAGAAGGGTAGGGTAGGGTATGTTATGGTATGGTAGGGAAGGGAAGGGTATGGTAGGGTAGGGTAGGATATGGTATGGTAGGGAAGGGTAGGGTAGGGATGGGATGGGAAGGGAGGAGAGGGAAAGGGTAGGGCATGGTAGGGTAGGGAGGGTAGGGAAGTAAGGAGAAGGGTAGGGTAGGGTATGTTATGGTATGGTAGGGAAGGGAAGGGTATGACATGGTAGGGAGGGGATGGGAAGGGTAGGATAGGATATGTCATGGTAGGATAGGGAAGGGAAGGGAAAGGAAGGGTAGGACATGGTAGGGTAGAGAAGAGCAGGGAGAGAAAGTGAAGAGAAAGGAAGGGAAGGGAAGTGAAGGGCAGGGTAGAATAATGCAAGGTAGGGCAGGACAGGAACAGGGAAGTGAAGGGAAGGAACAGGAAGGGCAGGGCAAGACAGGGAGGGGATGTAAAGAAAATGATAGGGAAGGGCAAGTTAGGGAAGAGCAGGTTAGGGAAGGATAGGGCAAGGCAATGGGTTGGTTGGTCTGCATAGTAATGAACCAAACCACAACTTGATAGTGGTAGTGGTGGTGATGGTGGTGATGGTAGTAGTGGTAGTGTTAGAGGTGGTGGTGATGATGGTGGTGGTAGTAGTGGTAGTGGTAGAGGTGGTGGTGATGATGGTGGTGGTAGTAATAGTGATGGTGGTATTGGTAGTGGTGGTAGTGGTAGTAGTGGTGGTGGTAATAGTGGTGGTAGTAGTGGTAGTGGTGGTGGTAGTACTAGTGGTGTAGGGAAACATGTGTGGTGGTGGTAGTAGTGGTGGTGGTGGTGATGATGGTCGTGGTAGCGGTGGTGGTGGTAGTAGTGGTGGTAGTAGTGGTGGTAGTAGTGGTAGTAGTAGTAGTAGTAGTAGTAGTAGTAGTAGTAGTAGTAGTAGTAGTAGTAGTAGTGGTGTAGGTAAACATGTGTGGTGGTGGTAGTAGTGGTGGTAGTAGTAGTAGTAGTGGTGGTGTAGGTAAACATGTGTGGTGGTGGTAGTAGTGGTGGTAGTAGTAGTAGTAGTGGTGGTGTAGGTAAACATGTGTGGTGGTGGTAGTAGTGGTGGTAGTAGTAGTAGTAGTAGTAGTAGTAGTAGTTGTGTAGGTAAACATGTGTGGTGGTGGTAGTAGTGGTGGTATTGGTAGTAGTAGTAGTAGTGGTGTAGGTAAACATGTGTGGTGGTGGTAGTAGTGGTGGTAGTAGCAGTGGTAGTAGTGGTGGTAGTAGTGGTAGTAGTAGTAGTAGTAGTAGTAGTGTGTAGGTAAACATGAGTGGTGGTGTGAAACCTCTTAAGGATTAGGGTTGGCCTCGTAAACAATGGTAATGAGCCTCGGAATGAAGTCAGGGAGGGGTGATAAGGGGGATTTGGGGGCGGGGGGTTAGGCTGAGGTTAGGGGTGATAAGGGGATTGTGAGGGGGGAGGAGGAGGAGGAGGAGGCTGAGAATGGAGGGAGGTTTGGGGTGATTTGTGGAGGGGGGAGGCTGAGAATGGGGGGAGGTTAGTTAGGGGGGATTTGTTGGGGAGCGGGGAGGCTGAGGAGGGGGGAGGTTAGGAGTGATAAGAGGGGATGTGTAGGGGGGGGCGGGGAGGGAAGCTGAGGATGGGAGCAGGTTAGGGGTGATGTGGGTCTATGAATGGGGACAAAGATAGGGTTTAAGGGGTATTTGTGTGGATGGGGGGAGTTAGGGGTAATGGGGGGGTGTCTATGAATGAGGACAAAGATGGTGTTATGGGGGTATTTGTGTGGATGGGGGAGGTTAGGGGTGATGGTGGGGTCTATAAATGGGGACAAAGATGGGTGTTAAGAGGGGGATTTGTGTGAGTGGGGGGAGGTTAGGGGTGATGAGGGGGGGTTTATGAATGGGGACAAAGATGGGTGTTATGGGGTATTTGTGTGTATGGGGGGAAAGGATGGGACGAAGTTAGAAGTATGAGCCTCAGAATAAAGTTAAAGTGGTAATTCTTTTTTTGTTACATTGGAGTGCCTTGATTCCTCCAAAGTATGCCAGGAAACAGGACCAGATGAACAAAAAAATAGTGGAGTTCTGCTGCTTGGAATAGTTTGGAGGATTCAGTTGCTCCAGAATTACCAACACAAAACTTACCCCCTTAAGGATATATAATTACAGTATATAATATTTATTCGAGAGTTACTGATTCCTCCAAAATATTACTACAGAATAGTTCTCCTAATTGTATATTGAAGTAAAGTGTTTTTTTTAGTATTTTACAGGAATCAGTAGCACCCTCAGTTTTACCGAGAGAGAGAGAGAGAGAGAGAGAGAGAGAGAGAGAGAGAGAGAGAGAGTGTGTTTTATTTGTGTGAGTGTGAGTGTGCGTGTGTGTGTGTGTAGAGTTTGTTTTGGTTAAATAAGATTGTGCATATTTTTAATACTATACCATGGTCAGTAAACTAACTATCTATCTAACTATCTAAGTATCTGTTAAATTATCTATCTATCTAACTATCCATTAAATTATCTATCTATTTAACTATCTATCTATCTATCTAACTATCTGTATATCCCTCTCATAATCTCTCAAACTCTCCCTTTAATGACTGTCCTTGCTCATCAACACTACTCAAACTCTCCCTTAAATAACTGTCCTTGCTCATCACCACTCAACCTCTCCCTTAAATAACTGTCAGTGCTCAACACCACTCACCTCTACCCTTTAAATGACTGTCCTTAAATGTGTGTGTGTGTGTGTGTGTGTATGTGTGTGTGTATCCTTTCATAATCTCTCAAACTCTCCCTTTAAATAACTGTCCTTGTTCACCACCACTCATCTCTACCCTTAAATAACTCTCCTTCCTCACCACTCATCTCTAACTTAAATGACTATCCTTCCTCACCACCACTACTCACCTGACTTTACATAGTTCAGCTGCCGGGTCTCTGATAAGGTTCTCTCCGCTCACCACGTGTATGCTGGCTCTGGGGAAGTAGTGAAGCCAACGTTGGAAGTGTCGTGCGTAAAGACCTCCACTTATGGGCCCCCAGTCCGAGTTGACGAGGCCAGGGGAGGAACGCACGAACGCTAACTCCTCGAACGGACGTCTCGATCTGTTCTTGCTGGAGAGAGAGAGAGAGAGAGAGAGAGGGTGTGTTAGAGTGATGAGGGACAATAGTGGGAAGGGGGGGAGGGTGTGTGTGTGTGTGTGAGAGAGAGGGGGGGGGGAGAAAGAGAGGGAGGGAGAGAGAGACAGAGCGGGGAGAGGGAGGGAGAGAGAGAGAGAGAGGGAGGGCTGGAGTGATGAGGGAGAATAGTGGGGAGAGGTGTTGGAAGGGTGTGTGTTTGTGAGAGAGAGAGAGAGGGGGGGGGGATGAGAGAGGGTTAGAGAGAGAGAAAAGAGTGAGAATGGTTTGTGTGTGTGAGAGAAAGAAGGGTTAGAGAGATGAGGGAGAAGAGAGAGGAAAGAAAGAGAGGGAGTGAGGAAGAACACACACGAGTACTTGCTTCTCAAAAGGGTACCTCGATCTGTGTTTGCTGGAGAGAGAGAGAGAGAGAGAGAGAGAGAGAGAGAGAGAGAGAGAGAGAGAGAGAGTGAACAAGGGGGAAGCTCACGTGCCAACACACATGGTGAGTTTGGCACCCTTTGACACTACTTGTTGAGAGAGAGAGAGAGAGAGAGAGAGAGAGAGAGAGAGAGAGAGAGAGAGAGAGAGAGAGAGAGAGAGAGAGAGAGAGAGAGATTACAGCTAGGGAGGAGAAACTCACAAATGTCAAAAATGTTTAAAGATGAAAGATTGAGACAGTGAGAATGAGAGGAGGAACAGGAGAAGGAAGGAAGGATATAGAGAAGGAGGGAAGGAGAAAGAGAGGAGAGAGGGAGAAGGATGGAAGGAGAATGGAGAAAGAGAGGAGGGAAGGAGGAAGAGAGGAGGTAAGTAGGAATAGAAAGATAGGAGGAAGGAGAGAGAGAGGAGGGATGGAGAAAGAGAGGAGGTAGGAAGGAAGAGCGAAAGGAGGGAGGAAGAGAGGAGAAAGAGGAAGAGAAAGATAGAGAAGGATGGAAGGAGAAAGAGAGGAGGAGGGGGGGGAGAGAAAAATAGGAGGGATGGAGAAAGAGAGGAGGTAGAAGGAAGAGAAAGAGAGGAGAGGGGGAAGGAAGAACGAAAGAAGGGAGAAAGAGAAGAGAGAAGGAGAAAGAAAGCAGGAAAAAAGACAGGAAAGATTGAGAAGGGAAAAATTGAGGGAGGGAGGGAGGAGGAAATGAGAGAGGGGGGAGGAAGGAAGAAAGAAAAGAGAGAAAGGAGAGAGGAGAGAGGGATGAGAAAGAAAAGTGAGAGAGGAGGGGGGAAGAAAGAAAGGAAAGAAATGAGAGAGGAAGAAAGAAGAGAGAAGTTGAAGTTGACTAGGTTGGTTGAAGATCTCACCTAATGGTCTCCTGGAAACGAAGAAGAGAGAGAGAGAGAGAGAGAGAGAGAGAGAGAGAGAGAGAGAGAGAGAGAGAGAGGTTGGAGAGGAGAGAGAGGAGGAGGTGGAGGGAGAAAAGAGAGAAAATGGGTGAGAGAGAGAGTAAAGGATAGGAATGGAGAGAGAGAGAGAGAGAGAGAGAGAGAGAGAGAGAGAGAGAGAGAGGCCACG
>JAWQEG010008519.1:0-19121 GCA_033782935.1 Petrolisthes cinctipes
GATGGGTGATTGTTACTCGTAGTTAATGTTTATATACTGATACACACTATTACCCATCGACTGTAAACTGGCTTTCTCTATAACGAAGGATAGTACCGTATTTCTTCCCTTCCCGTTGTTTAGTTCGGTTTCATTTCTTAGCATTCTTCTGAGCAATATTCTGAGATTCTTTGGTATTTATTTTCACTGTTGCTTAGCATTTATATCATGTTATTTCAGATTAATTTATTTTGCCATATATTTCAGCACTATCTCGTAATAATTACATAGAATAGCTTAATACAATTCAGTGATATTCCTTAGCATTGAGAATCTCTTGTTATATCTTAGCATGGAGAATCGCATAGAATATTTCAGTTATATTATCTTATCATTGTAATCACAGCGTTATTCACCAAGGTTAGGTTAGGTCTTGTTCTTTCTTCACCTCTTTTGTTCTGGCTTGCCTTGTATGACTGACTCTTCATCTTGGGTCGTGTGTCTCTCCTGTCGTTTGTTACCAGGGCTCGTAACATCACTCAGGCAGGCTCTCTCTCTCGTCTCTCTCTCTCTCTCTCTCTCTCTCTCTCTCTCTCTCTCTCTGTCTGTCTGTCTGTCTGTCTGTCTGTCTGTCTGTCTGTCTGTCTGTCTGTCTGTCTGTCTGTCTCTGTCTGTCTGTCTGTCTCTCTCTCTCTCTCTCTCTCTCTCTCTCTCTCTCTCTCTCTCTCTCCTCTCTTCTCTCTCTCTCTCTCTCTCTCTCTCTCTCTCTCTCTCTCTCTCTCTCTCTCTCTCTCTCTCTCTCTCTCTCTCTCTCTCTCTCTCTCTCTCTCTCTCTCTGTCTGTCTGTCTGTCTGTCTGTCTGTCTGTCTGTCTGTCTGTCTGTCTGTCTGTCCTGTCTGTCTGTCTGTCTGTCAACTCTTCCTCCTCTCGTTGGGCAACCACTCTACAGTACCATTGCAGCTACTCAGGGTGTCTAAGGAACACCGACCACTATGTCACGATCATGTACTTACAGTGGCTTGGCTGTAAGGGACAATCATCATGGCTGCTCTCTCTTCATGCATATAAGTTTGATCTTCCGTTGTTTCCATTTTCTATTCACTCTTGCCAAAACCGTTTCCATTCATCTTTTTTCCTCTCACAACCTTCCCCATATTTTTCTCCTTACCCATTCACCCACTGTTTCCATTTTCCTCTTTTTCATTTTTCCTCTCCTCTCCATCCCTTCCTCCCTCCCTCTCTTCCCAATACTGTACATTCTACCATTCCTTCCCTATCCCCAATTTGTTCTTCCTCCCTTTTCCACTTCCCCATGCCATTCCTCACTCGACTATCCTTCACTCCTTTTAATTCCTCACAATTTCATTCTCTATCCCCATTTCCCTTCCCTCTACCACTTTACTTCACTCCCTCTATTACTTTACCTCCCTCCCTCCTTGCCTCCACCATTTTACCTCCCTCCCTTTACCACTCTTCCTCCCTCAATCCCTCCCTCTCTCAATCCCCCTCCCTCTCTCAATCCCTCCCTCTCTCAATCCCTCCCTCTCTCAATCTCTCCCTCTCTCAATCCCTCCCTCTCTCAATCCCTCCCTCTCTCGCTATCCTCCCTTTCCCATTTCTGCTCGTACCCTTCCCCTGCCTCCCTTCCCTCCCCTCCCTGCTATTTACTGATAACTCCCTCCTCGCCCTGGCCATACATACACGATGAGCCCCGCCCTGCCTCATCTCACCCACTTAATTGTTTCTTAATTATTGGCCCCGGCATGAGGTGGAACCGTGAGGGAGGAGAGTTGATACGTAGATAAGTACAGTAGATGGATGGATAGATGGATAAATGGTTAAATATAATAAATATACATAATAAGTAGATGCATGGTAAAGTATATAAATAGTTAGAGAGAGAGAGAGAGAGAGAGAGAGAGAGAGAGAGAGAGAGAGAGAGAGAGAGAGAGAGAGAGAGAATAAAAATAAGATTAGGTAAAGAAGCGACGAGAAATATGACGGGGGGAGGAGGAAGGGAGGGAGGCTTAGCAGGTAATCTGGTCTGAGAGAGTTGAAAGGTCCTAAGTCCTCCAAACTATGCCACAGGAAACAAAATATAGGCCCTCAGTATAAGGGTAAGATATGTGTTTTTTTTTTTTTAGTATAGTTTGGAGGAATCAGTAGCCCTCCAAATCACCCACAACACATGACCCCTTTACAACTGATAGGGTGAAAGAACTGGAATGGTGGGGGGGGGAGGAAGAAAGGGGTTACAACGAGGAGAGAAGAGAGAGAGAGAGAGAGAGAGATGAGAGGAGAGAGAGAGAGAGAGAGAGGAGAGAGAGAGAGAGAGAGAGAGAGAGAGTGTGTGTAGGTTAGGAAAGGTGAAGTGAGGAAGGATTATCATATTTTCACCTCTTATCTGTACTATCTTTTCATCGTCGGTTCACCACTTATTGCATATTCATTCAATCGTATGTTCAATCTCGTGCAAGAGTTGGTAGAAGCACAGTACGATGACTCTTGCGTCATTTCCACCTTCTCCTACACGATAAAGTCCTTAGTTTTTTTTTCAGGATTCAGGAACTTACTACCATTACCCGCAAACTGCTATATATTATCTTTTCGCTCCTTTTTTTTCTCTTCTTTTCCCCTGAATTGAGCCATCGCTACTCTGACCTCACCCACTCACCCACCAGTGTCTTCATCCGTCCGTCCGTCCATCCGTCTTTTGGTGAATCCGTTCCTCGTCCTCGTTCTCATCAATTTTACGAGCCAACGGAGTCGAGTCGAGGGCTGCCAGGCGAATTAATAAAGGCTCTGTGGATTTCTGGTGCTTTCTGGGGGTGATTAAAGGTGGCAAGCTTGGGCAGTGGGGGAGAGGGAGGGAAGATGTGTGAGGGTGGACCGGTGGGAGGAAAGATGGTGTGAGGAATGATAGAGAATGAGGGTGAGAAGAGGTGAAAGATGATAGGATGAGGGAGGGGATAACAGGGGAGATGGAGTAAGGAGTGATGTAGGATGAGGGTGAGAAGAGGTTAGGGATGAGGAAAGGGATAACAGGAAAGATGGGGTGAGGGATGACGAAGGGTGAAAAATGATGTAGGACGAGGAATGAGGAGAGGGGAAGGGTGAGGGAAGGGAAAGTTAGGAAAGATTGGTGTGTTAAATGACGAAATCTGATATGCTAAGATACAGTACATAATTATTGTTGAAAATTGCATACACATCCGGTCTTAAAAAATGGATCATATGCACGTACATACGATATTATATTATGGCATTGGATATCATAACTGACGCACATTTACCATGATGACAAGTAAGAGAGAGAGAAAAAAAAAATGTCATGATGAGAATGGTGATATATTATGAACGGAAAGGAGAGAGAGAGAAATCAGTCAGGAAAGATAAATATGAAGTGGATGTAGTGAACAAGGAAGAAGAAGAGATATATTAATGAGGAGGGAGGAGTGACAAATGAGGAATGTGGGAAGAAGAGAACCGAATAGAATGAATAATTTCTTCCTTTCTCAGTCATGCTGGGAGATGGAGACGAAATTATAGAACTCATTAATGTTGCTACTTTTGGGAAAGAGCCTCTATCTTCCTTTGTAACGATTTTTAATATGTGTTTTCGTCTTTTTTTTTGTATATTTTCTTTTACTTTTTTTTTAGTGAGGGGGGTGACAGAAGGAACATTATAATTCAGTCAGTTTTGTACAGCGTAATCGTGATTGGTCGAAACTGTATGGCAACTCAGAGGTTAGAAGTCACGTCTGAGCAAATCAGAAAGAACAACGTCATAATGAAGGAAGTGTAGCAAGTACTCGGCCATTCCAACAAACAGATCCTGGTTTCAATTGATAGATATTAAAGCTCACCTGAAAAAATGCAGACACTACTCATAGTTACAACACTTGAAGAAAAGTAGAAACTAATTATGATTATTGGAGGAAATCAGAGTGACAGAACGTATGAGTAAGCACCGAACGTTTGAGTATAGCCAGCGAACGTTTGAGTATAGCCAGCGAACGTTTAAGTAGCCAGCGAACGTTTGAGTAGGCATCGAACGTGTGAGTAGGCAGCGAACGTATGAGTAGACAGCGAACGTATGAGTAGCCAGCGAACGTATGAGTAGGCAGCATACTTATATATGAGTAAGCTCGATAATCAGACAGCAACAATGGCAACGGATAAAGACTCAGACGCGAGCAGTTAAATGGAAGACAATGAAGAGAAACGAGATATTAATGGGGTGGGAGGTGATGGGATTAATGATGTCCCGAGAATGTAGAAGGTGAGTGAAGAAGGGAAGAGGATGTGTGTGCTAATGATGGGAAGGCAACATGAAGATTGATGATGCGAGAATGTAGATGGATAACAAAAGAGGAGGAAAAGGAAGATGGAGCGAGGAGATTAATTAGCGGAGAAAATTTGTAGAAAGAATAATGCAGACAATGTAAAATGTAATGCAAAGGTCGAACTATTAGCAAGTAATATCTGACCTATATGTAATTCTAGATATTAAGGGTAGGCAGGGAAGTAGTAATTATTTTATTCTTTACCGGCAGCTCAGTTACTTTTTAGTGACGAAAGTGTGAAAACGAATAACTCTCGCCCTCTTAATAGGGAACTACATAATAGCTTAAAACTTACAACGAATGTCACCAACACAATCATGTTTATTACACACGATGGTAGTGTTTAGTGTGTCCGACAACTCACCAGAATCAAAATGAATACGGTCATTTGATTAAATATTAATTTTGTGCCCCTCACTCAAATTTACGTGACTACCAACCTTAACGAGGCGAATGATGAGGTGCCGGACCTATTGTACCTATTGTCTGATACGATATACAGTCACAGACATACATTTCGTCTCTCCTCCTGCCCTTCACACCTCTGAGGTGAGAAAATTCGAGAGCTACTGATTCCTCCAGACTTGCGTTACAAAACAAAATCCCCTCTCGTATACTTCTAAATTTCCTGGAATAATGTTGATGAATCGGTATCATTCTAGTTCATCCTCAAAAGTTTACCTTCTTAACCCTGTTTGAGTGGATGTGAAAAAGTGTATTTTGGCCCTGAGTTTGATTATATAATTATAGACTCGTAAACACAACTGCCGAGCTTACATTGACAAAAGTTTAAAATTTGTTTATTATCACAATATAAACGACTGAGTGGGTTAATTTACTTTGTCTGACGTGTACAGTTTATTTACCTCTGAAGTAAGGATTATATATCTAATTTGCAGAAAAGTTATGATGATGATGGGAAGGGAAGTGAGGAGGAATAATAATTGTAAGATTAAAGGTGAGAAGGTTAATTAGAAAAAAACTATAGAAAATGTGTAGAGAGAAACCTTTATAAGAAAAAAAACTAATTCAAAGGAAGAGAATGGCGGGGAAGGGAAGTAAAAACTAATGAATAAACAGAATGAGAGATAAAAAAGAAAAGAAAAAAGGAAAGATTGAAGACAAATGGAACGTGAAAATGTATTGGTAATGAAAAATGTGAGGATGGGAAAGAAAATACAGAGATAGAAATGAAAACTAAAGAAAAATTAATATAAAATGAGTGATTCACCTTCTTTGGATGAGATTGAAAGAAGATAAGTAAAAGATAGAGATGTGAATAAAACACACCTAAGTTTTAATAAATTATATAAAAAGAAAAACTAAAACGAGGCAATAGTAGAAGAGAAGGAAGAGGAGGGGAAACCACAGAGAGTAAAAAGAGAAACGAAGGTAGGAAAGAGGGTCAGAACAATGGGTAAAAATAGCAGGTATGAAAGAGAGGGGAACGAGAAACTGTAAAGAAGAATAAGAAAGTAAGAAGAACGAGGAGATAATGAAAAAGGAGAAGAGAGGAGGAGGAGGAGGAGGGGGAGGAGGGAGCGTGATAATGCTGGGAAGAGACGGAACGGGAAGGGAAAGGAAGGAAGGGATGGGATGGGATGGGGGTGGTCTGGGTGAAGAGGTTAGGTCCTGTTCTCTGACCCAGGGCTTGCTTGTGCTTCTTATCTTTATGAAACGTCCTGCTTACCTGCCCGCCTCACCTCATCTTACCTTACCTGCCCACCTCACCTCATCTTACCTTACCTGCCCACCTCACCTCATCTTACCTTACCTGCCCACCTCACCTCACCTCACCTCATCTTACCTTACCTGCCCACCTCACCTCACCTCACCTCATCTTACCTTACCTGCCCGCCTCACCTCACCTTACCTTACCTGCCCGCCTCACCTCATCTTACCTTACCTGCCCGCCTCACCTCATCTTACCTTACCTGCCCACCTCACCTCATCTTACCTTACCTGCATGCCTCTACCCTCAATATTGCCGTCTTCCTAACCTGCCCGTCTCACCCTGTCTGCCTCACTATCTATCGCCTTCACCTGTCTCGCCCCTTACCTGCCTAAACCCCATTCCCACCTCCAGTAACGCCGTCCTAGTTCAATACTCCTGTCTCATCTCAGCCATTCTCACCCATCCCCAGTAATACTCTTCATGTTAAAATATACCTCCCTGCCTAATAACCCCTTGTTTCGTCTGCTTAACACCCCCTTGTTTCGCCCTGCTTAATACCCCCTTGTTTCGTCTGCTTAATAACCCCTTGTTTCGTCTGCTTAATACCCCCATGTTTCGCCTGCCTAACAACCCCTTGTTTCGTCTGCTTAACACCCCCTTGTTTCGCCTTGCCTTACCATATTTGCATCTTCCCTCAATTCTGTTTTCGTCATATCAGGCCAATTCCGTCTCCTACCCCTGCCCCACTTTACCACACTTATCAGCTACCCTTAACTCACTCTCCCTGGACTGCCTCACTTACCATTATTACGCCTGTAGCCTGCCTCATTTGCGTCTCCTCTGCCTCACCATATCTTCCTCACCCTCATCTCCACCCGCCTCAACACCCCTGTCGCGACCCAACCTACCTCTTGTTTCCCAGCTCATCTTTCCAGCTTCATTACACCCATCCGTCTCGCTGTATACATTTGGGTGTTGGTACAGCGGTTTTATGGCTCTGAGGCATGCGAAATGCTGTGGGTTCGACATGAAGCTGCATCACTAGTATTTCTTCTGATAATACTCCCTTGCTTTCTTCGCCTCTGTTCGTAGTATTCCCACATGTCTCATCTTACCTGCCTCCTCTTTCCACTCTCATCCTCACCTGCCTCCCACCCTTTACCTGCTTCATTGTAATCTGCATTAATTTGTGTGTCTCGAAATTAAATTTCTTTGTCTCTTTCTTACCTGGCTCACCTCATTGTACCCGACCACCTCCTCCCCACTGCCTTACCCAATCCAGTTTAACCTCTCCACTGCTTCATTTTGCTATGTTACTTTGATCTTCCCCTGCTCCTCCTTATCAAGACAACGTTTCCTTACCCCTTCATCTCTTCCCTGCCCTTGTACTCCCCTTCCTGTCCTTGTACTCCCTTCCCTACCCTTTTACAACCACTATTTACTGTACCGGTATTTGTTTCTGATTATCTCTTTACTGTGACTCTGTTTCTGTCTCCATCATGGGTCTGTCCCTCTCTGTCCCTCCTTCCCCTCTCTGCCCCATTTTCTTACCCACTTTTCTTGTCTGTGCCAACCCTTCCCCAAACCACTTCACCCCGTCTTTGCTTGCCGCATTATCTGGGGTTCATTATCACTTCAGGCTCACCATTATCTCGAAGGAAACCCGTCAATTAATTCTCGACCTTATAAAGTTGAATTGATATCCTAATAAGTCCGATTCGCCGTCGTGCGCGTTAGATTACTTAATTCGTTCGGGACATGCAACAAATTCTATATGAACTTCGGTAACTTTACACAATTAAAGCATACACTGACCTGACATTGATAGGCCACTGCAGATCTATTCTTTCTATCTGCGAAATTTTTACACACCCTAGCTTGGCTGATGGCAAGCTGAGAAAAAGCTAAACTCGTGTGCAAACCTAATGCATGTATGGAAGTGGAGGATGTAGTTTTTTTACTTGGATAGTGAGGTGTGGTGAACTAAACTGAAGTGAGGCGAGGTAAGGCAAGGCGGTGGGAAGGGTGAGGTGAAATTGGTTGAGGTGGATTGAGGTAATGTAAGTTGAGAGGAGATGAGGAGGAGCTGCATGACTCTAGCTTCATTTTAAGACCTCTCCGGGATGCGGTATTCCAAAGTTTGTCAGTGTACAGGGAAAGATAGCAACATTTATTTTCTAGACTTGAAGATCGCTTATTCTTTGATCTTTTCTCGCCTGTATTGACCTGATCTAACATGACCTTCGTACTAGTAAGTGGAACTAAGGCGACACAATGCAACTAATCTTACCTTGCCTGACCTGACACTGACCTGGACCGACCTGACCTACCTAAATCAACCTCCAGTAATATAAATGTCTAACCGAATCTAACGTTACATGGCCTAAAATAATTGGACCTCACCTTAAATGACCTAGCTCTTTGTCTTTATCATCATCGTTGTCGTCGTCTTCAACATTGCTAGTTCACTCCAAACGACAATGATAATAATAATAATAATAATAATAATAATAATAATAATAATAATAAAAAAAAAAATTGCTCAGCGTACCCCATGCACTTCTCTCCTGTCTACAATTTGTCTCTTCCCATCTGTCACGGCGGGGGAAGTTTCCAATCATTATGCATCCGCCCCCCCAACACAGAAATAATTTACTCCCCGTACAATGCAGGACTTGGGAGTAAACAATAAAGCAGAAAGGGGTTGGATCAGTAACATTGGCATGAATATTTTTAGGCAGGAGACGCTCGTGGCCTCTTGTTTAATAGGTGCAATGAAATTTGTTTTAATGCTGAAAGGGGATAAGTATGTAAATGTCGCTCTTTTAATATTCATCGTTTCTGCGGGTTGGAAAATATGGTAATGAGGCAAACCTGTTGTTGAGGTGGAGAGGTGACGCTGGCAGTGGGTGGGAGGGAGGAAGAAATGGAGGAAAGAAAGAAGGAAACGGAGGGGGAGGAAAAAATAATAAAGGAAGTATGAGATAGAAGAAGGGGGGGGGGAGAGAGAGAGACGAAGAATAGAAGAAGACGGAGAGGAAGGTTCGAATTTAAATAAAAAGGAAATAAACGATAGAAGGAGGGAGGAAGAAAGTAATTGGGAGAGGAGGAAAATATGGAGAATAAAGAAGTGGACTGAAAGAGAAGATGTTCCGCTGGTACGGGTGGTGTGTGTGTGTGTGTGTGTGTGTGTGTGTGTGTGTGTGTGTGTGTGTGTGTGTGTGTGTGTGTGTGTGTGTGTGTGAAAGTGTGTGTGTGTGTGTGTGTGTGTGTGTGTGTGTGTGTGTGTGTGTGTGTGTGTGTGTGTGTGTGTGTGTGTGTGTGTGTGTGTGTGTGTGTGTGTGTGTGTGTGAAAGAGAGACAGAGACAGAGAGAGAATGGGTGAGGATTAGAAGGGGAAAGGGGTTGACTTGAAAGAGAGAAAGCAGAAGATAGGATAGGATAGAAATAAGAAAACTGGAGAGGGGACGGAGAGGTGTTAGGAAGGAAAGACAGAGGGGGCTGTAAAATAATGGGAGGGGAAAGCGTGGGAGAGGAGACAGGGAATAGAACTAACTGGGTATTGAGGACAAGTAAATGGTGATATGGGGTGGGGCTGAATGGGACTGAAAAAGTGACTGTGGATGGAGAGGGTGAATTCGAGGCGAAGAGGGATTATCTGTTCTGGAGATGGGAGGAATGAAGTGAAGATTTGTGCAAGTGTAAAAGGGGATTAGAATACATCTGAGAGCGGTTCCGAGGCAAAATGAAAGGGGGATAATCGTTATTTAAATTTCTTCGTGATGATATATACACATGTTTGGAAAGATTGAAGGCACAAAATTTAGTGTTTTTATTCGTATAATAAGAAATTGATATTATAATTGGGTGAAAATGTTAGATAAAGAAAGAAGTCAGAGAGAGAGAGCGAGAGAGATTATCTTTCTCTCTTGGTTCTCTTTAACAAGGCCTATGATAGTGTGGCCACAAAAAAAGCAAAATTCCTCACAAATTCACAATGAAAAGACTTCGAGTAAAAATTAAAAGCTCGAGGAAGAGGAGGGGGCTACTTAGAGAAATGGTAATTAGCGGGAGAAGAGGAGGTAAAGAGAGCTGACTAATTAAGAACCCTGTGATCGTGTATGAAAATTGGAGGCTTCTGTTTTAACCTGACCATACCACGAAACAAGCTCCTTCCATATAGTTGGTATTTCGTGGCACTATTTGAAGGATTCATTTATCTCTAATTTTCTGACTACATCACAGGATCCCTTAAAAGATAAAGATGTACGGGATAGTAGGATCAGTAGGGACAAGGAAGAAGGTTTCAGGAATGGAGGGATTAAAGAGCGTCTGGGATGTTGGGTGGGAGTAGAAGGGAGGGAACCAATAACCCAGTTGGAGAGAAGGAATGAATAGTGATGGACGAATGATGGAGGTGGAAAGCAAAGATAATTATGTGGAAGGAAGAATAAAAAAATGGAGAGAAGGTGAGATGGTGGTAAGAGGAAAGGGAGGAATGACAGAGGTAGAAGAATGATGGATGTTGAAGGAAGGAAGGAAGGAAGGAAAGTAAAAATGTGGAGGGAAGGAGAAATGAAGGTGTAGTAATGATGGAGAAAAGGAGACGGAGGTGGAAGAGGAATTATGGAAGTGCAGGGAGGGACGGAGAAAAGGAGAGACAGCATGCAGAGGTGGAGGAGGAATGATATAGGTGGATGGAGAGGAAAAAAAAAAAAGGTAGGAAAGACAGGTTGAGAGTGAGAGAAGGAGCGACAGAGGTTGAGGTGGAAGGAAAGGGAAGGGAAGGGAGGAGTGAGAGAGTTAGTGAGTGTAATTACCTGCCTGCCTACTGACCCCTAACGCCTGCAGTGCTCCGCCTCTGACCCGGGACACAACCACGCCTCTACTTATGGTCAACCCCCTCCCTCCCCCTTTCCTTACCCCGCACCCTCACCCAGGCCAGCCAGCGTGTGTTTGTGCCTCCATGATCAGCGTCGCCCTCACATTCGCTCTGTGGTTCGTTTTCTTGTTTCTGTCGCACCTTCACCCACACTATCGGCTCTGTTTGCATCCTAACCTACGCCATCTCTGTGTGTGTGTGTGTGCCTTAAGGGGATAGTATACTTTTGGTACATTGGAGTGCCGTGATTCCTCCAAACTATGCCAAGAAGCAGGACCAGATGAACAAAAATAATGGTGTCTTGTTGCTTAGACAGGATCAGTTGCTCCAGATTTATCAACACTGTATGATATATCCACACCATCTTTCCGTCTGCATCATCACTCACACCCACACCCACGTTATTTCTCTCCCCTCCGTCTTCACCTACGTTTTCACCCAAAATTCGAAACTATCTATCACTCCATCCATGCCTACACCCACGCCATGTGTCTGTCTGCCACCTAATCCACACTTATCTCCGTCGGCGCCTTCACACAAACCTTCACCCCAAGCCATTTGTAACAACCTATATCCTTACCCACGCTCCTCATCCCACACTATAACATTATAGGTTTAACAAGACAATCTGAGGCTGTAGACTCTCGTTCGAGTTAGCTCTCCATCCTCATGTCATTTAGCTACTCCACCTTAGTCGTCCGTAAAAAAATGTGCAAAATTACACGTATCACCTTAACTACTAAAGAATCTTTAAAAAGATAATTTGTATATCCGGGAACCAGATACAAAGCCAGATCCGAATAACCTTCTGGATGGACCGAGCCATGGGTACTTCCCTTCTTAAGTGATACTGTCAGGTATATTGCATTAGCATTTTTATGTATATGCTCACTGACGGACAGACAGAAGCAAAGACTGGGGACGGGTAGAAACCAAATTCTGCACCCACGCTCACTCTACATTCTCTTGCCTCTCTCTACCCCCTCTCCCCACTCCAACATTCCTCTCACCACTCTAACATTTCTCTCAGCTTCCCTTGCTCACACACCTAAGCACCCAATCCACACTATAGTCACTCCACGTGGACTTTCTTCAATCCACACTCTATCCAGTCCACGCCTTGTCCACTCCACTCTTTCCCTAATTCACCCTTTGCAAATCGAAGTCTCCACTCCATACTCGAGCCACTCCACACCCGAACCACTTCATTACTGCAGTCCGTGGCCACCTAACACCCTTGCCCTGGTTCCTCTCCACTCCCTAGCCACTCCACACTCACCTTTCCTGTTCGACTCGTCAGGTATTTCCGTGGGAACTCGCTCTGGTTCTGTGTTCGGGTTTTAGAGACCAGCATCCGTGTTTATGTTTTACTCCTGCACCGATAATTCCACCGAAAATCCAGTCTTTCCAAATAATACATCCACTACAGTCACACTCGTACATTAATAATAGGTACACAGTAAAATTCAATACAGTCATAGCATAAAAATTATACATTAAAATATTCTCCACCTAAACGAGGGTATGGAATAGGATATACCGGAGGAAACAAGTGAATGTGAGTCACCCTGAAAGAATGGGAGCCACAGTGTTTATTTTGACATCCATTAGACCAAGAGATGCAGAATATTAATACTGTACTAAGTAAATGTACAGAAAAGTGATCATCCCGAATTTCCTTTTTTTTTTTTTTTTCATCGATTATCTGTATCATTAAAGTTACTCTCAAGTCTTCTACAGTTACTATTTTCTCACAAAACTCATTCACATCCTACAATATTATACCGACACAACGACCATTTCAGGACATTTTATAGTAACCTTTATGTACTCACTTAATACCTTGACAATACCCACACCACCACACCAACGTAAGACGACTAAACCATCATGCACAGTGAACGTCAATAGTCGTGTCGTGTAACATGGTGAAAACATAAACAGAAGAGTGAAATGTTTGGTATATACCGCAGTGTGTCGTGGGGCTTTGGTAATGCTTCACGAGTTACATTTGATCCTCAGACAAAATCGTTACACTCAAGTTAATAATATAAACAAACCACCCAGTCCTCCATTTATAATACAAGAACACTTAAAATTGTATCCAGTCTCACCCTTACATAACGGAGGCTCTCACCCATACACATATATCATTACCCCTCACACATTTACTGACACTAGCACACACATTGCCTCTATTATTATTATCATGGTGTAACTTACACACACACACACACACACACACACACACACACACACACACACACACACACACACACACACACACACCCACACACACACACACACACACACACACACATATCTGAACACTACCTCCTTTCTCTCACACACACACACACACACACACACACACACACACACACACACACACACACACACACACACACATATATATATCTTTACACTATACCTCCTTTATCAAACTTTATTGCCAACATCCACGCCCTTAATCTTTATCTCTTCACATATATTATCTTCCCCGACGCCCGCACTGACACCCATAACCACCCACCAACATGGCTATATCCACACCCACACCCTCAGGCACACCCATCCTACCCCGGGGCACACCCATACCTAAACATATCACGTAGGTCTACAGACACTCACGCTGTGTAAACAATCATTATTACTTATTATAGGAATGGTAAATATCACTTATCGTAGCATTAAATTAATCATATAGGGTAAACAAATGAAGATCGATCATTGTAAGATTGTTGTTGTGTATTATCATCTTTAATATGATGGATTTCCTTGTGAGGAGTAAAATAGTTTGGGTTAGCAATTTAATGATACACACATACCATAGGAAAACCACCTTATTTACAGGGTCAAATTCATTTAGTATATGTATGATCCCTACTGTGTGTATATATGCACGTATATGCACAGAAAATAGATACATTGAATGGTTTGTTTATGTACTGAGTGTATGTAGTATTATTGGTTTAATACATCCGTGAAAGTCATCGTCCTGAGTGTTTGAACGTGAGTATAATGTATTTTTTCAGCTTTCATTAGAGCGGCACTTATTCCTATCTAGCACTGGTATTAGGGAACAAATGTGTGTGTGAGAGAGAGAGAGAGAGAGAGAGAGAGAGAGAGAGAGAGAGAGAGAGAGAGAGAGAGAGAGAGCGAGAGAGAGAGAGAGTGCAAATTTGGAAAGAATGAGTCTGCCGTGGAGTGAGTGATCGCTAGCAAACGAGTAAAGTGAGAAAAAGACTAGTGAGAGATGATGGAAAGGAAAAATGACGGTGAAACGTGAGGAGTGAATTGTAGGTAACGACTGACTGGGGTAGAGTTGGATTGAAAGGCAGAAGATATGCTGGAATAAAGAAGGCAAAAATGTACAGCAAATGAGGAAATTATAATTATGTGACCGATGAATACAAGTGAATACAAGTGGGTTACTGATATGTGAGAGAGCCATGCTAGGAAAAGGCAGTGGAGAAATTAAGAGTTCACTCAGTTTTTAAGTCAAAGGAAGAAATTATATATAATTATATTTTATAGTATTATATTATATTTTTAGTATGTTTATTGTGAATTTTATTATCATGTTTAATTGTTTATATATGTTTTGTACTATTCACTTATTTTCATAGATATATCAGAGAAAAACGAGAAGGACACAGTGAAGAAATTAGGAAATAGAAGGGCAAAAGAGAGAGGGAGTACAAATCTCTGAGGAAAAAAGAAAAGAGAAACGAAATATACGAAGGGGAGGGATGGAGGGAGGGAGGGAGGGAGAGGAACGGAGTATCTTGGTAGCGAGACCAGAGTATTATAAGGCTAAGTAATTGTAATGGTTTTCTTCCCTGTCACTTAAATACACCGGGTCGTGGCTGGCCGTAACAGGAGATGTATGTATGTGCGTGCGTGTATGATACCCTCAGGCCAGTTTGTGTGTGTGTGTGTGTGTGTGTGTGTGTGTGTGTAATACCTCCTTTCACATGTGTTCGCTTGCTTGTGTACATGCGTGGTTGTTTGCACCAAGATAAAAGAAGATATTTATACTGTACCTTGGTTTGTACAACTTTGCATTATGCCCCGAGAGCGTCCTTGTAAGTATACGAGTATGATACCAAGGGATGTGTGTGTACAGTTGACTCAGTGTTTTTTTCCTGACCATCTCCTTCACTGGCTATTTAGGTAACGTCATACAATTCGCAAACATAAAGGATTTTTTAAGATATTTTTTGATATACGCTCTAGTCAACTTTTTTTTTTTTCATACTAAAACTTAAAAAGACATAACCTTCACTAACAATTGCATGTTCGTCTATTTGAGGATTAGTATATATATTTTTGTCATTATTTTTCTGCTGGTTCTCCAAGCCTGACTTTCAATTTGCGACAGTGGTTGAGTATGTACATGGTAATAAAAGCTGCAGATAAGTAGATAGATGACAGATAAACATATACCAGAAGGGAAGGTAGATGAAGAGAGACACAAAAGAATCTAAAGGAACACAAAAGAGAACTGGAGAGAAAAGACTAGCTCGTAGGAAGATAAAGATGTTCAAAGGAGAGATAGAGAGATCAGTTTTAGACAGTATAAAGACCAAGGATGAGAGAGAGAGAGAGAGAGAGAGAGAGAGAGAGAGAGAGAGAGAGAGAGAGAGAGAGAGAGACTGCCATGTTAAGAAAGCCCATTCCGGTGTGCACGATGTATAATGACCCGGTAGGCGCATGCATATTTATTTACCTCCCGGGTCATATGGTAGTTGGGTTATGCCGTCTAATGACCACCTTGCTCCTCCCTACACATATCCCCTTGCTTTGCATAAATATCAATAACACACCCAGAATGTATGTACGCTACAGACGGACACTCCCGTAAAGTACCTAGCTGTCTAGACATGTCCTGCGCGCTTGTATTTTTATTTTATTTTTATTTATTTTTTAATACACCGAATTAAATGCGGGACACGTTAAGGGGGAAGTTGTGTGTTGGTAAATCTGGAGCAACTGAATCCTCCAAACTATTCCAAGCAACAGAACACCATTATTTTTGCTCTTCTGGTCCTGTTTCCTGGCATACTTTGGAGGAATCAAGGCACTCCAATGTACCAAAAAAGAATTACCCCCTTAAGTCGACCACTACCCCACTCTTTGCCGTTGCATTTATGTTGTGTTTATTCGCTAATTTATATTCCTATCCAATACGTGGTTCTTCTGTACTCTGCAGGGGGACTGTCCAACTGAATTCAAAAGTCCGCGGACAGCCTAAAAGAATCCTTAGCTGTCGGTGGGTGGCGCAGGAATTAATGTCCCAGAGAGACTTGGGGAAGGGGAGGTAGAACGTGGGTCTCTTCAGGGAACTAATACCACAAAGTGACTGACAAACTTTCTCATTTGACGGTGCCCCGAACCTATAAAAAACACACCGAGTTTTATTCCACCTCTCTCTACTTAATCTGGTGTCTACTAAAAACTTATTTACGGCTTGTTTTTCTTGATAACCTTCCTTGTAAGATAAAATATTTCTTGCACACGCCTAATGTAGCTATACCCTTGCAAAAGAAATGTTTAATATCCACTTGCCTGTGTCTAACATGGGTCAGCTACCGACTAATAGTTAAATGTTAAGTGTAGTTACTTGGTAGGATTAAGTATAAACTGTACAAGACGCATTTACCGAGGCCCATAAAAAAAAGAGATGAAGAAAGAAAAAATGTAAGAGAAAGGTGATAATTCAACTTTAAAAGAATCCAAGCTGTACTTCCACTTTCCTGCGTTTATTATCGGGTCAAATACCGGCTTGGTGTGTGTGTGTGTGTGTGTGTGTGTGTGTGTGTGTGTGTGTGGTTTGCAGATTGAAAATGGAGAGGCAAACTAACTGCAGTTAATATGGAGGAAAAAAAAACTCACGCAGATTTAACGTTTAATTTGGTGAATATATTATCTATGTATCTCTAGCTATTGATGTCTCCCTGTCATTCTCTTTCTCTCTCCCTGCCCCTCCCACTCTCGCTTTATATGTGTGTCTTGATCCCCTCTTATACACTCCACTCCACTCTCTCATATGGTCAGATTTATTCTTACACCTGACCCCCACTAACCTGATAAGCTTTCCACTGAAACTTCCTCATCTCAGTCTGCCTGTGAGACACGTGCGTATTCACTCACAGCCTCACACAACCTCATCCCTTCACTCATCCTCTTCTTATATTCCTTCACCCAGTTCATACTACCCGAGGTTAGTGTAAAAGACCTTAAGCACGTTACTGAGGTTTAGGTGAATCCCTACCCAAACACACATACAGAATCACGACGTGTATGCATGCATGATGGAGAACCACGAAATACGGCACCACAAACCAAGCAATTAAACTGACCTCCACCGTGGCGGCAGACGAAACCTTTGAAGTCTACTGCACGAGCAACAAATTAAAGTTCTCTGATTGAGCCACTTGCCTAACAGTTGGAAGGACAGAGGGAAGGGGTTTCGTGTATACTGTCTCTGATATTAGGACAGACTTATCTCCTATTATTGTTGTGTCCCAATTTGCAGGAAATAAAGTCGAGTATGTTTATATCGGTACCGATACCATCCTGATACACCTATGATAGTTAATATGTTACTGAAGTTTCCTCTCATTCATCAGCTTTTAAAAGTCGCAATGTGTTATATGATCCTATTCTTTGTTCTGATTGTATCGTTGATCAGCCTCTCTTGCCGTAAAGCATAAACTTCGACGGCTATGTTTACTGGATTTGAGGCTATAGTGAGGGGGAGCTGTGATGGCGCCTCTGATCAGTGAGTCGAAACACTTGCAATGCACATTTACAGGAAGTACTGAGAGGTCAACGTAAATTGGTAACCGGGAATAGGAACAATTGTACAGTAAAAAACAAAACAAAAATTTGTCACTTACCAACAGAGGTCAGTGCAGTCGTTCACTATTCTTTTTGTTTATATTTCACCACCCAGACATAGCTTCGTAGAAACTCTAGACGGGAGTAGGTTAGTCATGTATGAATGAGAGTTAATTACTTCACCAAGGGCAAGCAATTACAGTGATCCCTAGGGCCAAGGGATACGACTTTGGTTTCTGACTCTATATTTCCATTTTACAAGTCCAGATTTCACTAATCCTTGATAATGGTGTTCCGACTCATTACCTCACACACTGTCTGTCATCTCTGGTAATTTCTCAGGAATGTAACTCATTCCACTTTCAAAACAGCATACCTCCTTAGTGCCGCAAAGGGGGTTGTCTCTTTTCGGCCAATTGGAGGGGCTACCGATTCCTCCAAACTATGCTACAAAACAGATCCCCTGTTAGCATTACGTTTTCGGATACAGTATGAAGGAATCAATAGCCCTCCAATTGACCCCATGAGAGGCGCGACACCCTCAAGAATGCATCAAGTGAAGATCCTGGACACACCATCATCACGTATTGACTATAATTCAAACACGCTTAAATCATTGGGACACCGATCAAGATACCGAGGCGTGCAGAGAACAACTAAGACTTTCATTTGTCATCACTGTAACCTCATCTGGACTTGAATTTGCTCCTCTGAGGAGAAAACCCCAGATGAAATGAGGAAAACATTGTCCATTATACGTAGTACCTTTGTAGACACGAGACAATGACATGGATAACACACAATATAACTTGCTCTTAAAATTGAATGTATTGCCATGGGTGTCAGGTCTTGTCTCTTCTCTTGGTATTGTGAATATGATGAAGATGATTAGACATTAGAGTACTCGGGGACTGACACTTACCGAGAGAAATCTAACTGCATACACACCACAGCTACTTCATGTACATAATAATCAGGCTAGAAAATAGAGCAATACTGTGGACACCAAACTATTCCAGGAAACAAAGGAGCTCAAGAAGTTCTACTGTATTTCGTGACATTGTTTGTTGTTGAATTCATTAGCCCTACAGTTTCCCGTCAAAAGTATCCTCATGGTAAAGATTGATGAGTGAAGCAGAACGTCTCTCTGCGGCCCATATACACGGGCAAAGGCAGTGTAGGTGGAACATAGTATCATGTCGCTTTACTAATGTTCACTGTGTACAAAGAGACCACAGAGAAACGGGGTAGGAAGGGCAGAGATCGAGTAACGAGAGCGGTGTTACGTGATACAAGACTGAGCGAAATACAGCTGCTGGCCCCTCTTGCTTGGGAATGGGGCGAGTTGCATGTCTTATCTGGCTTAATGGAGACGCGAGCTGAGTAACATCCT
>JAWQEG010008520.1:2500-27500 GCA_033782935.1 Petrolisthes cinctipes
TAGAAATTTAGAAGGATAAAAGAAAGTGAAGTGTCATCACTTCTTTTACAGATGAAAATATGAAACGACACATGGAAGAGAGAGAGAGAGAGAGAGAGAGAGAGAGAGAGAGAGAGAGAGACTTTCCAATGGACTTACCAGTATTACTGGAAACAGAAGATAAACAGCTATGCAGACAAAACTCAAATATGTAGGAGCTGTACTGTTTTGTTGGACTGCTACTGATTAATTAACTACAGTGCTACTGCCTGGCTGCCGCTGGTCCCATAGTCTCGCCGCTCTCGTGTCAGATGCATAACTCGTATACGTACCGAACGTGTACCACATTTGGTCGCGCCTTGCTAGGACGTGATATTTTACTGCCATGTGTGCATCACTTCCCAGCACCCCAGGTTGGGAAACGCTGCAATAGAGGAACTGAAATTCTACCATCTCCTTCCTTCATTTCTTCTTCCTCCCTTCCTTCCTTTCCTATCTATAATGACAAGCACAGCAGACTTAAGGAGTATCCCCTCTCCCCTCCTTTCCTACACCTGTTTTCTGTCCCAGCCTTTCCTTTCTTTACTTTCCTCATACACGTAATTTCTCTCTCCTCTCCCCATTCCCAACCTGAATCTCTTCTGCTCCCGTCCCCTCACCACACTTTAGAAATGCATATTGTTTGTTTCAACTAACTATCTGAGAGAGAGAGAGAGAGAGAAAGAGAGAGAAAGAGAGAGAGAGAGTTACCGTCACACACCAGCAGACATACAGATGAACACACACTCAGGGCCCTGTAAACACCAAGACCTGACTTATTTCTCGCTACCTTCCCTCTTTCCCTTCATTGCATATATCTTTCTTTCTTATATTTTATTACGTTCCATACATTTCCCTCCTTTTCTCGTATTGTCGCACCCACAAGGAAAAGGGACAAAAGTCATGCTGTGAGTGAGAGAATATAAGATGGGGGAAAATGGATGAAAGTGTATGACAAAAAAACAGAAATATGCAAACGACGATAAGCGGTAGGGTAATGAGAGATTAGTCAGGTCCAGGTGCAGTGGTCACCATATGATTTGTGCGTCACCATGGAGGTAGTATAGCTCCATGTGCGTCACACACACACACGCACACACATGAAAACACAAGTGTGTGTGGCTAACATGATGTATACTGGAGTGCATATTCACACTCCAATGTTGAACCTGCAGCTGTCCACAGTCTCCTATTAATAATTCCTTCAACAATCAATGGGACCAGAGAGAGGGGGAGGGATTTCTTCCTTCATTCCCTACTCCTCTTCCTCTTTCTCACACACACGAAAACAAAGGAATACAAAGGAAGTACAGGCAACAGGAGGTCCATAGTGACCTTTTACTATAGGTTACCTGTTTAACTATGCTAATCTGGACTACGTGTTGAAGGAAAGGATAGCAAAAACACGTGTCTTCCTTGGTCATACACTTTCATTCCCTTTTCCCCATCTCATATTCTCTCGCTCACAGCATGTCTTATGTCCCTTTTCCTTTCATGTTTCTATTATGAACTGATGAGTGAAAATGTGAGGATAAAAAATTATGAGTGATGTGTTCACTTTGTTAACTAGCCACTACACCAACTCCCTAACCTAACGGGCCATTACTTGAAACACTCTCTATACTTCATTCTCTCCTTTTCACCACCTTACCCTTCACTACTATTTACTTTCTCTCTGATGGTAGAAATGAGTGGTAGATTGAAACAGATGAAGAAAGGAAAGGGAAAGAAATGGGAACAAGAATGAGGAAAGAAAGAAAGATGAAAGGTGTGGTATAAGAAAGAAAAGTGAGGTTTAATGAAGCAGCGACGGGTATGAGAGGGAGAGAAATAGGAAGAAGGGAATGCAGGAAGAAACAGTCCCTTAATAATTAATATATTATCCTACTCTCTCTCTCTCTCTCTCTCTCTCTCTCTATATATATATATATATATATATATATATATATATATATATATATATATATATATATATATATATATATATATATATATATATGAACATCTACCCCGTCCCAGCATCCGATCCAATAATAATGAGAGAGAGAGAGAGAGAGAGAGAGAGAGAGAGAGAGAGAGGTATAGACATCATGATGGACACAGAGTAATTTCAGGTCACTACGTTTGACAGATCCCAGGTGCGACGTTGTCACATCTTCATTTAGGGGCCGAGAGGGTGGAGAGGGAATTATGGCCGCGAACTCAGCCTCTTTAAGTGTACTGGGTGGGGAAATGAGCAATACCACCAGGCGATTCGAAGCTTTCTGCTCCTCACACTCTGGTCAGAAATTATGTATCACGAGTGTACTATATACCTCTCTGGGACACACAGGGCGGGTTGGGTGGTGATTGATGTGTGTTGTTCATTTCGTTCTGTCTGTCTTAAGGGGGAAGTTTCGTGTTGGTAAATCTGGAGCAACTGAATCCTCCAAACTATTCCAAGCAACAGAACTCCATTATTTTTGCTATTCTGGTCCTGTTTCCTAGCATACTTTGGAGGAATCAAGGCACTCCTATATACCAAAAAAGAATTACCACCTTAAGGACCCTGTGATGTAGTCAGAACATTACAGGTAAACGAGTCCTTCAAATATTGCCAAGAAAACACCACATATATGGAAGGAGCTTGTTTCAAGGCGTAGTCAGGAGGAATCAGAAGCCTCCCATTCTCATACACGATCACAGGGTCCTTAAGGGGAGGTTTTTTTTCCTGTTGGTGAATTGGAAGGTGTGTGGTGATTCCTCCAAACTATACCATTGACCAAACAACAAATCCCTTCTTAATTAATTCGTACCATTGAGGGCTTCTGTTTTCTGTTATATAGTTAGAAGGAATTAGCAGTAGTCTCCAAATTTATCAGGCGCCATATGACCTCGCTGTTGCGGCTCCTAATAATCAATCAATCAATCAATCAATCCCAATTTTCCAACGAGACAACCATCCCTTAATTAACCTTGCTGGGGGCATTACTGGTGTCAAGGGAAGAGTGGGGGGAAGGTAAGGGTAGGGGGTAGGAACGGTAGGGATAGGTATGGACAAGGATGGTAGACTATAATCCTATATATAGTCTATCCTATGGGTCAATTCCACAGTGGTTGGTATTGTTGGTTTGTTAGCACGCAAACCAAAGAATCTTATTAGCAGTTTAAATGACTTATGGGTGAATTATTTAATGAATTTGGTGAGTAAACTATACAGTGATCATTATCATCTAACTGTTGGATAGATTTTGTGAATATAGATACTCAGCTTTTGGAAAATAATGAAGCCTTACAAGTGTGGTTGGTTGGGAAGCTAACAAACAAATACCACTGTGGAATCAACCCTATGTAGTCTATCATCATCTTTGGGTATGGGTTGTTGGTATGGGTCAGTAGGTTGGGAGTTATTTAGGGGTGTCACAGGGAAGGTCAGGTGGGGGATGAATGGGGTCAGCAGGTGAGGTGTGGGTAGGGGCATGTGAGGTGTGGGTAGGGGAAGGTGAGGTGTGGGTAGGGGCAGGTGAGGTGTGGGTAGGGGCATGTGAGGTGTGGGTAGGGGTATGTGAGGTGTGGGTAGGGGAAGGTGAGGTGTGGTTAGGGGAAGGTGCATGAGGTGTGGGTAGGGTAAGGTGAGGTGTGGGTAGGGGAAGGTGAGGTGTGGGTAGGGGAAGGTGAGGTGTGGGTAGGGGAAGGTGAGGTGTGGGTAGGGGAAGGTGCATGAGGTGTGGGTAGGGGAAGGTGCATGAGGTGTGGGTAGGGGAAGGTGAGGTGTGGGTAGGGGAAGGTGAGGTGTGGGTAGGGAAAGGTGAGGTGTGGGTAGGGGCATGTGAGGTGTGGGTAGGGGTATGTGAGGTGTGGGTAGGGGAAGGTGATGTGTGGGTAGGGGAAGGTGAGGTGTGGGTAGGGGAAGGTGATGTGTGGGTAGGGGAAGGTGAGGTGTGGGTAGGGTAAGGTGCATGAGGTGTGGGTAGGGGAAGGTGAGGTGTGGGTAGGGGAAGGTGATGTGTGGGTAGGGGAAGGTGCAGAGTGTGTTGGTGATGAAGGTTAATTGGGGGTGAATAGGGTCAGGTGGAGATTGGGGTAGAGGAAGGAGAGCGTGGTAGGGGTGAATGTAGGAGTAGGTTGGGGTTACAGAAAGGATAATTATAATAAATGTAAAGTGGCGAAGTGAAGTATCATAATAATTAATTCAAACTCAATCACTTATATCTATACTTATAAATACAAGATGAACTCAGGAAGGATGTGTAAAGTGAATAAATAAAGCATCATAATAATTAATTCGAATTTAATCACTATACTTATAAATACCAGCCTGCTGAAGGATAATTATTATGTAAAGTGATGAAGTAATTAAAAAAGTATCATAATAGTTAATTCGAACTCAATCACTATACTTATAAATACCAGAAAGGATAATTACATAAAGTGACTAATAATAATAATAATAATAATGGTATATATAAACAATGCTAATAATAATAATAATGGTATATATAAAAAGAATATTATAACCCTATGCTAATAATAATAATAATAATAATGGTATATATAAAAAGAATATTATAACCCTATGCTAATAATAATAATAATAGTATAATATATAAACAGAATATTATAACCCTATGCTAATAATAATAATAATAATAATGGTATATATAAAAAGAATACAACCCTATAATAATAATGATAATAATGATAATAATAATAATAATAATAATAATAATAATAATAATAATAATTTAGGCTTGTAGTCCAACGGCAGCTGACGTCAACAAAAACAAACATCAGCTGTTGAACTGACGGTGTATTGTTGTTCATTAAATACACCATAATACATATAATATAGTGTGTATTGTCTCGTGGGTGTATTGTACCACTTAAATACACCATAATACACATACTGTATGGTGTATTGTATTGTGTGTGTATGTGTTGATGGTGATATAAGGTGTATATGTGTGTTGTATGTGTGTGTATGTGTTAGTTCGATTAAATACACCATAACACGTATAGTATAGTGTGTATTGTATTGTGCCACTTAAATACACCATAATACACATACTATATGGTGTATTGTATTGTGGGTGTATGTGTTGATGGTAATATAGGGTGTTTGTGTGTGTGTGTGTTTGTATTGTACGTGTGTTTGTGTGTTTGTATTGTACGTGTGTGTGAATCTTGCAAAAAAAACAAATTAATGAGTGTTATTAATACTGTTGTTATTATCTATACACTGTAGTTAATCACCTTTGTTGTGTGTGTCTGTATACGTGTGTGTGTGTGTGTGTGTGAATCTTACAAACAAACAAACGAAAAATGAGTGTTATAATTACTGTTATTATGTATACACTGTGTTAGTTATCACCTTCGCTGTGTGTGTGTGTGTGTGTGTGTTTACGTGTGTGAATCTTACCAACGAACAAATGAGTTTTATTAATACTGTTATTATGGATATACTGTGTTAGTTATCAAATTCGTTTTGTGTGTACGTGTGTGTGTGTGTTTTACTATGCCAGCCCAGTTCAGGAATATGGCCCTAAGACGTTGGTTGTTGTCGTTCCCGTTACGGAGACAGACGGTCATCGGTGCTCTGATCGCCGCCACGGTTCTCTTCATCGTGTATCAGTTCAACTTCGTGGCCGAACTGAGCGATTCCTCCAGACAACGCAACGCGGGGGTGGTGGGGGGCCCCGGGGGTAAACTGGAAGGGCCGCAGCTACTTCACATAAAGAAGAGAGAGGATAAGATTATTAACCATGTACGAGGAGGAGGTGGAGGAGATGGAGGAGGTGGTGGTGAGCCCGTCGGTCCGGCACCTCGACACAAGTATGACCGAGGGGGGGGAGGCAGCACGAGGTCCAAGACCAACGAGAAGGAAACCCAGATCAAGAAAAGTCCGGGCCTTGGGAAGGAACCGGACGATGTCAAGGACTCCGGGATCAAGATATTCCGGTGCGTCGCGTCGGGAAAAGAAATCTCCGCCGACAGAGTGAACGACGACTACTGTGACTGCCCGGAGGACGGATCCGACGAGCCGAGGACCAATGCCTGCGTCAACGGCAAGTTCGTCTGCCTGAAACACGCGAATCGGTATCCCAAGTCCATCCCGTCAGCGTGGGTGAACGACGGAGTGTGTGACTGTTGCGACGGGTCTGACGAGTGGCAGATGAAGAAGAACGATGAGGGACCACCAATTGAACTACAAAGAAAAGTGGGCAGATATTTATCACCTTGTCCAGTCTTGTGTAATTAGGAATAATTTTATATATATATATGGTAGCTTAAATAATTATGTAGAGTTGGTAAAATCAAACAGTCATTAAGGGGAGATTCTTTCTCTTTTTGGTAAAATGGAAGAAAGGTCTGTGATTCCTCCAAACTGTGCCAGGAAACAGATCCCCTATTAGTACTATTGAGGGGGTATGTTTTCTCTGGGATAGTTTGGAGTAACCAGTAGCCTTCCAATTCACCAACAAGAGAATCTCCCCTTAAGTAACACATTGCTCCCTCCTTAAAATTCACACATCAAGTATAATAATATAGGTTGGCTATGGCAGAAGGGTTTACAAGTTATATAGGCTATGTTCTCTGTTTACACCTTCTTTGACTATCTATATATCACTCCTTTATCACCTTCCCTTTTTATTATTGGTCTCCGGCTAACACCTTTCTACCATTTCCTACCATTTCTTCTTCTTATTAATCTCACTCTCCTTTGTAACTGCAAGGTCTGTTTGGCCTAGTACAGTTTTATTTCTTCTACTTTACACTCGTGCCTCTCGTTTTCCCCTTGTCGACAGAGATCCTGCTTGCCCTTCTAACTCTCCCATGTGTCTGTTCGTACCATCTCCATAGACTATTTAATCACTCAACACTTCATACGGTAAATACATCCTTTACTGTCTTCCCAAAGTTTTCATAGAACCTCAATCTTGTGTTCAGCCAGGACAGTGCAGAAGCTCTATTGTGTTATGAGTATATTTGTGTGTATGTGTGTGTGTGTGGTTATATATAAGTTTTCAGAGTTTGACAAAAGTTAAAAAAGAGGAGTCGCCACAGCTATCATATCAATGAAACTACAGTAGTGTATATTGTTCTGGTGTTTTGGACAATTCTAAAACATTTTTCTATATGGTGTTTCCTTTCTGTTTAAAAATTTGTTATAGGTTATGTCTACTCACGTGGTAAAATGCGCCTGGGTTGATCATAGCGACAAACTCTACCTGCCCTAACTTGGACTAGGTCGCCTTTCTGGACCAAATCTACTATTCTTTGGGACCTGTGCAGTCTTCCACATCTATTTTAGTATTGTATGCCTTATTATTACCTTGATTGGGGGAGGGTTATACCTCAGAAACGAGTGACTTTTGAGGGAAATACCGTATGGCAGAGCATTTCAGATGAGTTCAAAGATATACAGTAGGCCCTCAATATAAGATGATTAAATTTAGCACTATCCATTTAACACAGACTCAGCAAATTTCTTAATGTGTATGGTGATGAATAACAGAAGCCTGGGAAAACATTGGTTGGTGGTCTTCAATGAGGGACTGAGTGTAAAATGAAATGGTGGATACAAGTATTTATTCATTATATATTGAAGGTCTTTTGTATAATAATGGAGAAACAGTTGCTTGGTACACTCGTGATACGTAATTTCTGACCAGAGACGAACGGCAGGCACCACACACACACACATATACCCTGCATTCGAACTCAGCCTCTATAGGTGTACTGGGTGGGGAAATGAACAAAACCAGGCGATTCGAAGCTTTCTGCTCCTCACACTCTGGTCAGAAATTATGTATCACGAGTGTACCATAACATTAAAAAAGCACAGTTTCATTGGCAAGATAGATGTGGCTTTGTGGCATATATACTTTCCGCAGTATCTCAGATTTTCTCCTGTAAAATACTGTGGTGTGTTGTATTGTTGAAAGGTATATTTTATACATTATTCTATGAACGCAGCCAGTTACTTGTACCATGAATTAATGTTATTTAGTTGTAGGCAGAATGTGTGCAGCCAGTGTGCTTAAGGACCCTGTGTTCGTGTATAAAAATTAGAGGCTTCTTATTCCTCCTGACCATGCCACGAAACAAGCTCCTTCCATATAGGTGTGTGTGTTTCATGGCAATATTTGAAGGACTCGTTTAACTCCCAATTTTTTTACTGCATCACAGGGTCCCTTAAGATAATGTTATACTGCACCAGATATTAATGTTATACTGTATGTAGTAACAGATGCAAAGATAACACAGGCACCAAGGGATGAAATATAATAGAAGAAACAGTTGGAATGGTCACTTGGCTATTTATGGAATATTTTACAGTACCGTAATCAGTAGTAAAAACAAAAATCATATGTTTGGGAAGAAGTTTATAATTTAATGCCGAAATAATGCTGTAAAAATACACTTAAACACAAGTAACTACTGTAAATATATTTTTGGTATGGTTTTATAATAATAATTTTTCAACCTTTCACTTCTTATCATGGAGACGGTAGCCAAAGTACACTCGCTGACCATAAAATCTAGCCCACCTGAGTCGAAGCCTGAGATCTAGAGCAGGTGGTTTCTGGACGACAGCCCACCCAAACTATCACACACACACACACACACACAAACCACACACACACACACACACACACACACACACACATATATCTTGAACCAATAGAGGCTTCGAGTGGGCTGTCTCCCAGAAACCGCCTGGTCTAGATCCCGCACTTCCACTCAGGTTGGCTAGATTTTATAGTCAGCACGTGTACATTTTTTGTATGGAGATAAAACACGCACACTTTGAAGTTGTTAAGAACATTTGAGTACATCAGGGGTGTCGTCATCATATTTTATTGTGGGTTCAAAAGATGTAACAGAGATAATTTTTGTTGTCATTTAACTCTTGAAGTCCATCCATTCATCCATCCATATATTGTTGAAGCTTTACACCCTCCCAAAAGAACCCAATCATGGAACTTGCCACGGCTACACCATGTCTGATTGTTGTGAACTATTTATTTAACAGGTCAAATAATTCTACACACAGGGAGGCGATGTATTTATATAATGTGGGAGTCATTACCGTACGTCGTTGAAAAGGGATCACCCCAACACATTCAAGGGATAAACTAAGATGGAGTGGATATATATATATATTTTTTTTCCATATGGTTATAATATTGCACTAACCTGTACACTAAGAATGACACATGCATATTTCTCTGATTATAGCCAAAGGTTAAAAACAATTTAAACTTGAGGCTATGTATAAACACCTTAGAATGCCAAGATACTATATTTCATACAGGTATAACATTATAAATATTCACAGATAAACAAACCTTTGCCCCCCAAGAGTCAAGGACTAGAATATAAAATGAAATATGCTATGATATGGTAATTATCTGACCCATTTGACACCCCTGTAGCTACACAAATGGTGTGTCTAAATTATTGTATACATTTCCTGACATAGCTAGTCATGTGGTTGTATGTACTGTATTGTATATGCAGTACAGTACTTCAAAGCTCTGTTGCCCAAGAAGTTATGAAGAGTATACTGAGGTTTTCACTCGCCAAAGTCAGAGGTGGGCATCGATAACCAAAATTCTGTACGATAGAGTGATATTGTTATGTCCTTACCTGAAATTTGCTCGTTTTGATACTGTTCAGTGCATCTGTTCTTTTCATATACTTATAGCAAGAGGAATAGCAGTACAAACTTACCTCTGATAAGTTTCTAAATATTGTAATGCTCATTTCTGACTACAGCACCATCACTAGGCTACATATACAATTGCAGACACATGAAACACACACACAACTTGCCCCTTATAAAGCATAGAATAGGACTCACCTCTACACACACACACACACACACACACGCCACGTCTCTTCCTTCCTTATGCTCAGTGGAAATAGGGGGCTCAATTTCATGTGTGTCTGTTATATATGTTTGCAATTGTATGGTATGAAGTATGTAATCCTCACCACCACTGTTACTACTACTACTGGTATTAACTGCTGTACACTCATTCATAAAAGTAATGACCCCCCCAGGCAAGGCACCTTTTAACTTGTGTCAAATCGGTTCTGGTAACATTGTACCTGATGTCAAAGGTGTGGGTGTGGGTTTGGTATTTAGGGGAAGGTTGATTTACTCGAAGCGCTATTTCAACTCGTCTATCATTAGTTCAAAGTGTTTCGAGCAGACCAACTTTATCCCTCAAGCGTCATCACTGACGTCACATACACTGTTGCCAGAGTCGAAATCACACTTATTAGAATGTGCTTTGCTTGGGGGGGAGGAGAGGGGAGGATGGGCGGTGTTATTGTTTATGAGTGACTGTACTAATAATTATACAGTACTGTACCTACTAACCTTCTCTCAATCATTCAGTGACCATAACAGTGTGAAAACATTATATTATTATTATCTTCTTACGGTGACTATACAGTACTTACCTGTACACAAGTCTTATATACTGGAGTGTTGTTGTGTTGTGTTAACCGTAGCTAATACTGTGTTGTATAAACCAAGACACTGCAATGTATGTATGTATGTATGTGTGTGTATGTGCAATATGTGCCGTGAATGTACATGTTTATATATTTAATACTGTACTGCCAATTTTTATACCATGTTTGATGTATTGTACAGTACTTTGATTATTATAGTAGACAGAAATTGTTATTACTGTACCCTAAGATTGTCTGTCATTATGATATTCAGATATCCATAACATTTAACACCATTTTAAAGGACTAATGAATGATCTAGATGTAATTTATTACGGAAGTTTTCAGCGTTTTATTTCCATGCATCTTCTGCACAGTAGCTTCAGTACAAGGCCCATCTTATTCTGTTATACAATTTACGGATGTAGCAATATTATTTTTGATATCGCTACTTAGGAGAGATATTTTTGTTTGACAGTAAATTGTTGGGCTACAGATTCTTCCAAACTGTGCCACAAAACAGATTCCCCATGTCAGTAGCATTAGGGTCGTTTGTTTCCCGGCATAGTTTGGAGGAATCACAGACCTTCAAGTTCACCAACAAGAGAATCTCCCCTTAATTAATCTTGTAGGCAAAAATGAGGTTGTCAGTCTCACCGGTGGATAGTTAATTATATAAAATTTATGATCTATAATACAGCTACTCCTGTAATATACTGTACCTGTCATGTATAGTAACCAGTCTTACAAATACAGTAGCTAGCATTATAAAGGAGTTGTATGGAAATTGTAATATATATCTTCTGTAACTAGATAGGCTAATGTTTGTATTTGTTTGTATAAGGGGTACAGAGAGAATCAAGCTTCGTTAAAGTTTTCCTTGTTAATGTTACAGGCTGTACCCACATCCGGTTTGTTTATCTTTGTGCTTATCCGAATGTTGTTATGTGCTGATGAACTGTTGGCATTCCATTGGACTGTAGGAATTTTATAAGATTGAAGTAGTGCATCTGTTGTATAGTATAGGGTCGTATGCGGGAATATTCATGGTATTGACGATAGTGTGGTACCGCTACGACGACTATACAGAGACGCCACAGAGCCATCGTACCAATACAACACCATGGATATTCTTGCATACGATGTCGTGGTGCCGGTACGACGACTACACAGACACACCACAGAGCCATCGTACCAATACAACACCATCGCCAACACCATGGATATTCTTGCATACAATATCATGGTACCACTACAATGACTCCACAGACACACCACACGGCCATCGTATCAATACAACACCATCGCCAGCACCATTGATATTCTTGCATACGATGACGTGGTACCGGTACGATGACTCCATATCGATACCACACCATCAACAACACCATGGATATTCTTGCATACGATGTCGTGGTACCGGTAACGATGACTCCATATCGATACCACACCATCAACAACACCATGGATATTCTTGCATACGATGTCGTGGTACCGGTGCGACGACTCCACATTGGTACAACACCATCAACAACACCATGGATATTCTTGCATACGATATCGTGGTACCGGTGCGACGACTCCATATTGGTACAACACTATCGCCAACACCATGGATATTCTCGCACGCGGCCCATAATTTCATCAGTCAGTTTGTTTACATTGCTCAAAAAAAAAACAGTTTCATGTGAAGAAGAAAAAAAATGCATTATTGTCCTGCTATAGTGATATATTTACTAAACTCATTTATTTTCTTGGCTCTTTCAGTTTGCCAAGACTAAAATATAAACTACATACATATACACCAAAGATTAAAGGGAAGATTCTGCTGTTGTTGTTGGTGAATTGGAAGGTTAAGGGGAGATTCTGTTGTTGTTGGTGAATTGGAAGGTTAAGGGGAGATTCTGTTGTTGTTGGTGAATTGGAAGGTCTGTGATTCCTCGTCCTCCAAACTTTGCCACAGAACAGATCCCCTATTTAGTAACACCGAGGGCATCTGTTACCTTGGTATAGTTAGGAGGAATCAGTATGGTAGCCTTCCAATTCACCAACAAGAGAATCTCCCCATAACACAACGAGATACTTATTGTTTGTTCAACTTATAAAAAAAACACTGGAATGTAAGTGTAATGTTTATCTGAGGCTGTTCTACTTAATTAAGGGTGTGTGCGGGAATAGGGGGAGACAGGCTTTGGGGGGGGGGTTTAGGGAGTAGTAGGGGACAGGCTTGGGGGTGTGTGGCAGTAGGGGGACAGGCTTAGGGAGGGGTGTAGGGGGGTGCGGGAATAGGGGACAGGCTTTCTACCCACTCCAAGCCTGTCCCCCTATTCCCGCACCCCCCAACCCCCCCCCCCAAGTCTGTCCTCCTATTCCCGCACCCCCAAGACTGTCCCCTATTCCTGCACCCCACAAACCCCCCCCCCCCCAAAGCCTGTCCTCCTATTCCCGCACCCCCAAGCCTGTCCCCTATTCCCGCACCCCCCCCCACAAGCCTGTCCCCCTATTCCCGCACGCCACAAACCCCCCCCCCCCCCCAAGCCTGTTCCCTACTCCCGCACCCCCTTAAAGGTAGATTCTTGTGTTGTTGGTGAACTGGAACGTCTCGGCCGATTCCTCTGACGATTCCTCCGATCCATGCCGGGAAACAGACAACCTCAATGTTACTTACTATAAGGGGGTAATAATAAATACACTTTTGGTACATTGTAGTGACATGATTCCTCCAAAGTATATCAGTCAGGAAATAAGTCCAATGAATAGATATAATAGTATTCTGTTGCTTGGAAGAGTTTGGAGAAATATTTTTTTTGGCTCCTGATCTACAACCGCCAACAACAACAACAACAAAAACACTACGCTATAATTATGTCCCCTTAAATTAATGAAGGATCTGTTTGGTGGTTTTGGAGGAATCGAGAGCCCACCGGTGTACCCACAAGAGAATATCCCGTTAAGGGGGTTTATAATTCACTTTTGTTACATTGGAGTGCATTGATTCCTCCAAAGTATGCCTGCCAGGAAACAGGACCAAATTATGAACAAAAATATAATTGTGTTCTGTTGCTTGGAATAGTTTTTGGAGGAATCGGTTACTCCAGATGACGAACAAAAATAATGGTGTTCTGTTGCTTGGAATAGTTTGGAGGAATCAGTTACTCCAGATGACGAACAAAAATAATGGTGTTCTGTTGCTTGGAATAGTTTTTGGAGGAATTGGTTACTCCATATGACGAACAAAAATAATGGTGTTCTGTTGCTTGGAATAGTTTGGAGGAATTCAGTTACTCCAGATGACGAACAAAAATAATGGTGTTCTGTTGCTTGGAATAGTGTTTGGAGGAATTCAGTTACTCCAGATTTTTATACCAACACAAAATTTCCCCCATTAACTAACACTGAATCTGTACAACAATATTTTTCTTGCCGGGACAAAAAATACACACACACACACACACACTATAGTAATGTGATATGTACAGGCTGTGATTTTTATGATTGCAAGGACTTTTACCGTATCATGTTAATGGTGGTAGATGTAGTCAAGAGAGTGTATATCGTACTGTGCAGCAATCATTTCATTTGTATGTTCTGTATAATTATGGATTTTTCGTTTATCTGAAGACATGTTATAATTATAGTTTTAGAGTTAGGGTGAATTTTTTTTTTTTTTTTTTTTTTTTTTTTTTTTTTTTTTTTTTTTTTTTTGGGGTGAAATGGAAGGTCTCTGATTCCTCCAAACTATGCCATGAATTAAACAGATCCCCGGTTAGTAGCGTTGAGGGCGTCTGTTTGTTTTTTTCTGGCATACATTTAGTTAGGAGGAATCGGTAGCCTTCCAATTCGCCAACACGACCGACCGTCTCCTTAAGGACCCTGTGATCGTGTGTGAAAATTGAAGGCTTCTGATTCCTCCCCTGAACATGCCACAAAACAAACAAGCTCCTTCCATATAGGTGCTGTTTCATGGCAAGATTAGTAGGAGGATTCATTTATCTTCAATATTTTGACTACATCACCACAGGGTCCCATAAGAGTACTATAAGAATGTTTATTACTATTTAATTATACAGTGGTACAGTCATAATTCATTGTTTCTATTCCATATCATTGACGGGGGAATGTTGCTGTGATCTTTCCTTGTTTATTTTATCATTAATGGTGTAAGGAGAAGTCTATTCAAGCCTCAAGGACTATGTGCCACGACTGTACATAGGAGTGCCTTGATTCCTCCAAAAGTATGCCAGGAAACGGGATCATTTTAATAATAATAATAAAAATGGTTGCCTGTTGCTTGGAATAGTTTGGGGGAATCAGTCACTCCAGATTTACCACTAACAATTATTAACAAAAAATGGCATTAAATATTTCACTTTATTAAATATACAGTAGTCAACTATACATTATACACAAACCCCCCAAAAATAACACAGAAAAAGTACAGTACAATATTTTTTAATGAAACAAAACAGGCATTACATTCATTATTCTTGAAAATAATATATATATTTTTTTATCTTGTCATGAAAGTATGAGTTGGACAAGGAGGGATTACAATGGGCTAAAATAAAACAATATGCACTGGAGTGAGTTAAGGGAATAGTACAAATATACTTTTGGTTCATTGGAATGCTTTAATTAAGGACCCAAGTGATGTAGTCGGTAAATTGGAGGTTAGCGAGTCCTTCAAATATTGCCACGAAACACACACCTACATTGAAGGAGCTTGTTTCGTGGCATAGTCAGGAGGAATCAGAAGCCACCAGGTCTCTCACACACATTCACAGGGTCCTTAATTCCTTCAAAGTATGATAGGAAACATAGCCAGATTAATAAAAATAGTAATGGTGGCTGGCCTGCTGTTTGGAATAGATTGGAGGGATCAGTAGTTGGTCCAAATTTAACAAACCCTGTACTATAATTACCCCCATTAATTAACTACAAAACACACCAAATGAGCAAATAAATATGTATACAAACCAATACAAAACACTGATTACATACACCCTACTCCACAGTGAGGGTAGGATAGGGGTAGTACAGAAGAGAGTAGATACAATGAAGGTAGGATAGGGAAAGTAGAGTAAAAAGAGTAGATACAAAGGACTGGTAGAGGTAGATACAAAGAACTGATAGGGGTAGTACAGTTAATGATACAAAGAGAGAAGGTAGGGATAGTACAGTAAAGAGTAGATACAATGAAGGTAGGTAGTGGTAGATACAAAGGACTGATATGGGCAGTAAAGGGTAGACATTTGAGAGAGATTTCTTCCATACGTCAGACTTCAATTCCTTGGTCAGAAGGAGTGCCAGCCTTCCTCAGTCTCTCCTCGTCCTTCATGTTTGGTCGCTCTGTCCGTGTATGCCACACCAGCACCTGCGAAGCCACATCACAATACAATATTGCACCATCATGTTCTCCTGGTACGGTCATGGCCAATTGTCACCCAGCAACTCCTCCGAATGAAAAGGTCTAAAAAAAAATGGTGTGAAACTACAGCTGTTGATTTCTGTTATGTTGGTTTGTACGATTCACTCTCACAGCTCACTCTCATTAACCTGATGTAGGACTTTTGACCGTGACTGTACCAGAAGCTGATCAATATTTAAGGAAAGGTAACACTACACACAGAATACAATACCACACACACAAAGACAGAATACAATACCACACACACACAATACAACAGCACACACACACTCACAGAATACAATGCCACACACATAGAATACAATACTACACACACACACAGAATACAATATCACACAAGCGCGCACACACACACACACAGAATACAACACCAAACAAGCAGACACACACATACATACCTTGGTACAAAGATCAGCCTTGGGTTCCAACTGAGACAATGTAACCAGCTTCTCAAGAAAGTCACACTCCATATGTCCAATTGAGGAAGTGAAGGAGAACTCAGCATCAGACCTCCTCAGTAGTAGGGCCAAGTTGACAGCGAAACCGGCCATGTCTGTGGCAAACGTTCGGTCTGGCTTCCACCCGGCCAGCCAGCCCGTGACGTGGGGTGTTGGGGCACGGGAAACCAGTGGCCGCTCCACCATCACACCGCCCACTAGTCCCACAGGCCATACTGACACTGTCTTGGTGTCTCTCATCTGTTTTATGTTTGATTGAGTGAGTGAGTGAGTAATTGATTGATTGACTGATTGATTGACAGATTGATTGACTGGTTGATTTATTGATAATAGGCACTGCAACAACGAGGTCATATGGCGCCTGAGGAAGAAGGTAATCGAGAGGTGGAACATGAAGCACAAAAGGTAACGGATAAAAAAAAAAAGGGGGACAGTTGGAGAAGTGAAACAAAACCCCATTTTAGTTATCAGTCAGGTAGAATTTCTTAATACAGTGAGAACTAGCACGAAGCTCATAGGAATTGGCCTAGGTTGGTTGGCATTATTTTGGCAAGCATGGAAGTGGTAGAAATTAATATGTTAAGCAGGAGAATGGGGAAAGGTTAACAAAAAAAAAAAAAGCATGGAAGTGGTAGAAAAAAATATGGGGAAAGATGAATAAAAAAAAAAAAGCACAAAAGGTGTGAGAGAGAGAGAATATTGAGAATTTGTCAAGCCAGTATGGTAAGGGAAAAATATTTGAAGGATGGTCTCTTGTGGGAATATAGTAGGGTAATTGAGTCTTCCAAACTATGGTACTTTATTATTATTATTATTATTATCATTATTATTAATTATTATTATTATTAAAATCTCAAAAACTATGCATTACTGTACTGTACTATACCTCCTTAAACAACTCGGTGGAGTATGTGTTGTCGTCATCAGCAAAGTACACCACTCCCCTCAGGTCTCGCTCACCCCTCAACTTCCTCCTCAGCCATTTGATCCCGGCATTCCTCTGCAGAACTCCTCGGGGTTTCCGCCACTTTGGGTCCTGGGTGGTGGGTGACGTTCAACTCATAACAATATAATAAAAAAAATCCATCTAACCATTGAACACTTAAGTTAATGAGTATGTAGTATCTTATCACTCAACACACAGCAAGTATAATATATAGTTGAACATGTAAAACTGTATGTTAATTTATTAGTATAATTTGTCATTCAACACACAGTAAGTAAGTATAATTCATCAATCAACATGTAGTACAGTATATCACTTAGTTTAATTTATTATTCAACACACAGCAAGTACAGTATAATATAATATTCAATATGTAATACTATATGTAAATTTGTATAACTTGTCATTCACCACATAACAAGTATAACATTCAATTAAGGACCCTGTGATCATGTATGAAAAGTGGAGGCTTCTGATTCCTCCTGACCATGCCACTAAACAAGCTCATTCCATATAGGTGGTGTTTCGTGGCAATAATTGAAGGACTCATATATCTTCACTTTTCTGACTACATCACAGGGTCCCTTAAGTAATACTGTATGTCAATTTGTATAACTTGTCAATTCACCACATCACTCACACTATCCTGGAGCTTCCAATCAGGTGGTGTGGATTGGTGTAGGTGTGTGTAAGACAGTCCAGAGCTTTCCAAGAAGTTCATCACCAGTTTGGATTTGTGTGTTGCATCTTCCACCAGGATCCAATGTAGTGATGGCACATGTAGGAACACTGACTTTAATCTGGTGGTGGTATAGGGTTGACATGTTACTATTCTTGGAGATGATAATTGTGTTGCGAGTTTGTTCATGTATAGCTGTTGTGGATATAATGAAACAGACACATTTAACAAAAAATGGGCCACTTATCATGCATAGAATAGGATGCGTTGTCTCTACACACAACGTCTCATTCTAACCCTAGGCTCAGTGAGTGGGTCCCGTTTCAGGTGTTGTCTGTTTTATATGTTCGCAAATGTACATACACATACTCTATATTTAAACCCATGATCTCTGCATTAATATAGAGGAATAGAAAGTTATGTAGGACAGACAGGTCTTAGGAACCTTGGAGGAATAATGAAGGGTATAAATGAGTACAGGTATATTGACATGATGTAGGTCATACAAAGAAGAATAATCCTGTCAACTCTTATGTACTGTACATATCTGAATTATGGATATGGAACAAGGCACAATGGTTTTAATAAGTTCACTGGAGACTAGCCACCCGAGAGAGGCATAAAGTTTGACGAGGTGGAATGATGAGACCAATGTGTGGTTTGTGTGAGTGTGATGATGGGGGTCTGGTAATAAAACATATAATGGTGGGGTGGGTAAAGGATCATGGTGAAGAGAGTGTGTGTGAGAATGAAAGTCAAGGGCAAGAAGGATTTTTTGGAAGATTTAAGGGGGTGTGGGAGTAGGGGACAGGCTTGGGGGGGGGCGGGAATAGGGGGACAGGCTTGGGGTGGGTAGAAAGCCTGTCCCTATTCCCGCACCCCCCCCCCCCCATCTCAAGCCTGTCCCCCCCCCCCCATCTCAAGCCTGTCCCCCCCCCCCCCACAAGTCTGTCCCCTACTCCCGCACCCCCCAAGCCTGTCCCCCTATTCCCACACCCCCTTAAGGAGGTAATAGTGTTGGTAAATAAGGAGCAACAGATTCCTTCAAACAATTTCAAGCAACAGGACATCATTATATTTTTTAATCTGTCGCTATTTCCTGACATACTTTGGAGGAATCAAGATGCTCGAATCTACCAAACTCATACTATCCCCTTAAGTGCCTATGAGTAACACAAACTTCTAGTACAGTACAGGTTATCGCAAAAAATACCTGCATATAATAAAGAAACAATTTAACTGACTACTAGTACCAGTAAATCATAAATGGCCTATAGTTGAAAAACCACAAGCATAGTATAGCGTGCCTGGTTAGTTCAGCCTTCTGGTGAGGCCGTGAGTAGGTTGGGGTGATGACGTAGATGATTGGCAGCAGTGTATCCGCGTACTCGGCTTCAGGGATGGAATATTTCTTTAGCACTGACTTGAGCAGTTTTATCTGTGCAGGAAATGTGGTATTAAGGGAGGAATATGTTGTTGGTAATGGAATGGGATGGGCTAATGAATCCTCCAAATTGTGCCATGAAACAGAACCCTCATTAGTAACACTGGGGTCGTCTGTTTCCTGGCATGGTTTGGAGGAATCGGTAGCCCTCCAATTTACCAACGAGATAACCAAACAGATTGCTGCATGTAGTTACGGAATGTTGTGAGAACTTAACTAAGAGGAGATTCTTTTGTTGATAAATTGGAGTGCCTCGATTCCTCCAAAGTATCTCGGTAAAAAGGACCAGATTGAGAAAAATAATGGTGATCCAGTGCTTGAAATTGTTTGGAGGAATCAGTTGCTCCCGATTTACCAAGACTGTAATACCCCCTTTACTCTAATATATTCATTGCTGTCTTAATTATGCACACATGAAACTGTAGACTATTTTTTATGGCTACTTAAGGACCCTGTGATCGTGTATGAAAATTGGAGGCTTCTGATTCCTCCTGACTATGCCTCAAAACAAGCTCCTTCCATATAGGTGTGTGTGTTTCGTGGCAATATTTGAAGGACTCGTTTATCTCCAATTTTCTGACTACATCACAGGGTCCCTTAAGGGGGGATTCTCTTTTTGGTAAATTGGGGGGCTAATGATTCCTCCAAACTATGCCAGGAAACAAAATCACCTCAATGTTATTAAAAGGGGATCTGTTGTTTCTTGTCATGGTTTGGAGGATAACCAGCCCTCCGATTTACCATCAAGATAATCTCCCCTTCACACTGGTTAGGAGAGTGACATACTGTATACTGTAATACTTATTTTTCCAACTGTACTTTCTTTATTTTACGGTAATAAAATCAATACAGTACATTTTCTTATAACATGGCATTATCAATATATTTCCCAGTAAAGCTTCAGTTACTTTATTCAATACTGTTTACCAAAATAATTTAAAAATCTGCTTTTCCTCACGAGAATTTTACATCGCTAATTAAAACCAATTTCTATATTAATGGGACATACAAATTATTATCATGCATTGTAGTATCGTACTTACTTCCCTCTCAAGCGCAAATATTTCTTTCATGGTACTTCTTGAAGATTCATCTACAGTGGTATAAGATCCTGAGCTGCTGTAACTCCTCAACACACCTGCAAAGTTTGTATTAGTATTATTATTATTATGGGGATTGTAAAGTGTTGGTAAATTCCACTTTTAAGAAATCTATCTGCACATACTGGCATCAAGAGAGCTGGCAAAGTTGTAGTGTGGTATTTTTAAATTACTTCTCAGGGGAAAAGTTCTCATCGTCTCTCAGTTCCTATTACAGTACTTTGCAATACGAATTGAGTGACATCACACCTTCTTGTCTGCTCTGTGGCAGAAGGAATTGTAGGTTTAGTCAACTACCCAATATGCAGCAAGATTTGTATTACCGGTATCATAAAATTACAGGGATCTATAGTAACAATCTATATGGTACAGTTACCCATACATGAAGCTGGTATGGCTCGTTACTTGTGAGGTGGCTACAAAAGAAAGGAAAGTGAAAAATGACAGTAAAATATTATTACTGTCTGCTTGTCAAGAAACCATAACTTTTGCTCATTTTCCTTCCTGTTGTAGGTATCTCACAAGTAGCGAGGCGTACCAGATTCATGTGTGGGCAACTGTACCTTCTTGATAGCCAATGACCAGTAGAAGAAAAAGACCAAAATAAGGCCACCATTTTTTTGCCCTTCTTTTAATGAAGTATGGATTAAAATAACCCATGGCCATGTTGGAGGTGAGGCGGGGGGGGGGGGATGCCAGCAGTACTCTCCTCACTATTATGTTATGGAACTCTGAAGCCGTAACTCCTCATCCATCCTCATATCATCTCTGAAAAAGAAAAGTTGGTAATTATCTATTCTATTGCCATTTTCTATTAATAATGTTTTTACTTTCTTTACCCACTAATTTATAACATTCTAAGGCACTTTTCTTCTATGGCATTTTCTTCGGATATGCCCCATTTCCAAGATAGGGCATATTCAAATGGGGCATTTTGAAATTAGCCTGACCTTACCTGACCTGACCTGACCTAGACCACAGCAGACTACTGGGACCTAACCTGGGCAAACTACTGGGACCTAACCTGGGCAGACTACTGGGACCTAACCTGGGATCTGGCAACACTGCTACAAAACAGTAATTCTTTCAATAAATACCATTAATTTTATATTGTGTACCTATTCTTTATTTTTGGTAAATATTGAATGAATTACCGTTATTGCATACTGTTTTTCTACCTTCATTACCCACTTACTTAGACCATTCTAAGACTATTTTCTTCTATGGCATTTTCTCCGCAAATGCCCGATTTCCAAGATAGGGCATATTCAAATGGGGCATTTTGAAATTAACCTGACCTTACCTGACCTGACCTAACCTAACCTAGACCGCATCAGACTACCGGGACCTAACCTGGGCAAACTACCGGGAAATAACCGTGGTAAAGTACAATAAATGACAGGGGTAAAATACTAGGACCCAGCCGGATCTGGCAACACTGCTGAATTCAGGTCCACTTCTGTACTAATACCTTTATTTGGTAAATATTGAATGAATTACCGTTATTGCGTAAGGTTTTTCTACCTTCATTACCCACTTATTTAGACCATTCTAAGACTATTTTCGGTAAATTTACAGAAGAACTGGGTTCACTATATTGTGTATTTTAGTATCATTACCCACTATTTTGGACCATTCTAAAACACTTTTATTCTATGGTGTTTCTTTCGGAGATGCCCCGTTTTCGAGATATGCCCCGTTTTACAAACATAATTTGGAAATTAGTCTGACCTCACCTGACCTGACCTAACCTAACCTAGACAACATCAGACTACCGGGACCTAACCTGGGCAAACTACCGGGACCTAACCTAGGCAAACTACCGGGATATAACCGGTGTAAACTATCATAAAGTGACTGGGGCAAATTCCCAGGACCTAGCCGGATGTGGTAACACTGCGCGATCCTAGCCAAAAACCCAGTTATTCTGTAATAATACCCTATTTTCTTCTATGGCATTTCCTCTGCAAATGCCCCATTTCCAAAATAGGGCATATTCAAATGGGGCATTTTGAAATTAACCTGACCTTACCTGACCTGACCTAACCTAACCTAGACCGCATCAGACTACCGGGACCTAACCTGGGCAGACTACCGTGACCTAACCTGGGCAAACTACTCGGAAATAATCGTGATAAAGTACAATAAATGACTGGGGCAAAATACTGGGACTCAGCCGGATCTGGCAACACTGCTACAAAACGGTAATTCTTTCAATAAATACCCTTTATTTTTATTACCAGGTATTATTTCTTATTCAGTTTCAGCCACAAGATAGATAATAATAATAATAATAATAATAATAATAATAATAATAATAATGGATGTATAATTGTGTATATTTTTAAACAAGGTGATAAATAATGTAAGTGAATAAAATAATAACAACTGATGTAACTTGTCAACTGATGAGTAGGCAGAGTATCGTCGTGTGTTTTTTTTTTGTGTGTTTGTTTACTTTATGTTTGTGACGCTTGGACTCGGGTTCACCTTTTGTACGGCGCTCCAAGAAACATTATCATTTTTATCTATTATATATAACCTTTGGGTCTGCTGGGACACATGGGTACTTTTTTGTGGTCGCCATGCAAGGTCTACATACTCTACACGCACACAGATACTCTACACGCACACACATACTCTACACGCACATACTCTACACACATACTCTACACGTACTTGTCACACACTATAGAGGGGACGTGAAGGCGAAGAAAAACCCACAATAGTAGACAAAAGATATATTACCATACAATTTTGGCGAGTGGCTGTGGTCCTCTTCAGTGGTGAATAGTCAAAGGAAGTCTCATGTTCTCCTTGTGTGGCAACCATAAAGCTCTCTTGTGTTCCGGGCTTTATGCATATTGACTCATGGTGTTGGTCATTAAGGCAGTCAGTTTTGTTATATCAACACATCTTTCCCCCAGCCTACAAGGTTGCTATCTTCGCTCTTACAGCCGGGTACCTACTTACTGCTAAGTGAACAGGGACATAGGGGGCTGGGAAAATTGTCCAACAATTCTACTGACTCGGGAATCGAACCCAGGATCTCTCGCTTGCTAGGCGAGTATAATAACTATTACACCATCAGGATCCCCCACGGCGCTCCGTGATGTTTGTCATTTTTTATTGCTGTTTGATGGGATATGCAGATGATTCCTCCAAGCTATTCCAAGCAACAGGCCACCATTATTTTTGTTAATCTGGTCCTGTTTCCTAGCATACTTTGGAGGAATCAAGGAACTCCAATGTATCAAAAGTATACTAGTTATTCCCAAAAGGGACCCAGTGATCGTGTATGAGAATTGGTAGCTTCTGATTCCTCCTGACAATGCCACGAAATAAGCTCCTTCCCTATAGGTAGCGTTTCGTGGCAATATTTGAAGGACTCATTTATCTCCAAATTTCTGACTACATCACAGGGTCCCTTAATGCTTCTTGCTGTCCTTCCTCTCTATCTCTTCCCTCGTTATACAGGATCTTCTAGGACCTGTTTGGTTTCCTTTCTTTCCCTTAAGGGCCCATGTGATGTAGTCAGAATATTGGAGGTAAAAAAGTCCTTCAAATGTTACCACGAAACACACACACACACCTATATGGAAGGAGCTTGTTTCGTGGCATAGTCAGGAGGAATCAGAAGCCACCATTCTTATACATGATCACAGGGTCCTTAAACAGATTCAAGCATGGAGTAAATATTTTATACTTATTAATTCTGATTACCAAAGCAATTAATCCACTTTTCGAGATTATTATTATACAGTAGAGTATAATATTTACAGAGCTGAGTAAATGAACACATGTGGAATAAAGAAAACCATCAATGTGTCAATAAAAGTGGCTTTATTTATTTATTACAGAGACATTGAAAAGTTCTTGTTTACTAAAATAACTTAATAATAATAACAACAACAACTTTCTGAGCATCGTATGTGTTTATTTTTTACAGAGACATTGAAAAGTTCTTGTTTACTAAAATAACTTAATAATAACAACAACAACAACTTTCTGAGCATCGTATATGTTTATTTTTTACAGAGATAGTGAAAATTATTTGTTTACTAAAATAATTTAATAATAACAACAACAACAACAACTTTCTGAGCATTGCATGTGTTTCTCCCCGTTGGTGTAATAGTGTAATTACTTATTTCACACACATATATATATAAGTAGCATGCCAGCCAGTCAGTCATCTCTACCTATTCCTATTGTTTTGGGCATCCTCTTCTGTTCTATAGCATATTTTTTTTCTATTGCATGTCCCTAACGGTACTGTCCTTCCATCTAATAAGCTTCGGTCTACCTCTATATAACCTACCTCTTCTTCCCTCCACTTCCATCTAATAAGCTTTGGTCTACCTCTATAGCCTACCTCTTCTTTCCTTCCACTTCCATCAAGCAGCTTTGGTCTACCTCTATATAACCTACCTCTTCTTCCTTCCACTTCCAACAAGCAGCTTTGGTCTACCTCTATA
>JAWQEG010008521.1:0-12628 GCA_033782935.1 Petrolisthes cinctipes
ATAACAGGGGGCGATTAACCTCCCTAATGGTGTTCAGAGATTTTTTTTTTTTTCTCCTACAGTCCGCTACTACCCGATTAATGACCCTGCAATCGTGTAGGAAAATTGGAGGCTTCTGATTCCTCCTGACCATGCCATGAAACAAGATTCTTCCATATAAGTGGTGTCTCGTGGCAATATTTGAAGGACTCGATAACCTCCAATTTTCTTACTACATCACGGGGGTCCTTAAGGGGAGATTATTTTGTTGGTGCATGAAGTTGGAGGTGTCTGATTTCTCCAAACTATGCCAAGAAACAGATCCCCTATTAGTAACATTGAGGTAATTTGTTCCCTGGCCTATAGTTTGGAGGAATCGGTAGCCCTCCAATTTACAAACAGAAGAACCACCTCCCTTTTATTAACGTGGATTGATTGATTGATTGATATTAGGCGCCACAACAGCGAGGTCATATAGAGCCAGAAGAAGGTGATAGAGAGGTGAGACAGCAAGCAGGTATAATTAACGTGGAAACTATATTCTGATCAACCCCATTATAGAGTATTTATGCCTCCTAAGACTTTCATAGAGACTGGAAACTGAGGCCTTCTGTATAATTTATTTGGAATGGATGACCTGACCTGACCTGACCTGAGCTGACCTGTCTTGACACCACACATTCTGGAGTAATTCAGATATAAGCTTCCAGTTCATTGACGTCATCGTACCCTCATTAATTAAGGACCCCCGTGCATGATGTAGTCAGAGTATTAATTGTAGGTTAGTGGGTCCTTCAAACATTGCCACGAAACACCACCTATATGGAAGGAGCTTGTTTCGTGGCATGGTCAGAAGGAATCAGAATGCACTAAATCTCATACATGATCCCAAAGTCCAAAATTAAGGAGGTAATTAACTGTTGTTACATTGGAGTGCCTTGATTCCTACAAAGTATGCCAGGAAACAGGACCATATGAACAAAAATAATGGTGTCCTGTTGCTTGGAATAGTTTGGAGGAATCAGTTGCTCCAGATTTACCAACACTGTACTGTACTTTCCCCTTAAACAGCATCAAGGTTAGATAAACAAAAGCAAGCTTAAAAAAATAATATCCAGCAACGTTTACTCTTCTCTTATTACATATACGTTCTGCTTTCCTTGCCAGTAATTAATACTTTATTTACTGAAAGATGCCCATTATAAATTATTTCATCTAAGCTAGAATGAAAATATATAAAACCAAGAAGCAGGTTTACTTACACTATTTTACTCCATTGGGATAAGAGAACATGAATATAGTGTGTGATGGAGCTCATACATATTACCTCGATAATTACTTTTTTGTTTTGTTTTTATGTTTTTGAGCCAGAGCAAATGGGCCAGAGCAAGGTAGAAAATAACAATTATGTGTACTGTACCGGTGTGATCTCCTCCGCTTAATCCTCAGCCAAAAGTTCTCAAGGGGAAAAGAAGCTCCTCAGGGGAAACAAATTACTGCCTGCCACGCCACACTGGCCGTCATTACTCTTGCTTACCTTCTGTCGGCTGGGGCGCTCGCTTCCCTAACTGAACGCTTTCGGAATCTGGCTCAATTTGTTTCCTCTCCGGGGCTCAGTGTGATGGTTGGTCTTATCGCTATTTTTATTTTCTTGGTTTCCTTTTCATTTCATTACGTACAAACTTTAGACTAAGCCCTGGTCAGTTGGCTACTTTAATTTAAGAATATTTGAGGTTAGTGAGTCCTACAAACATTGCCACGAAACACACACACCTATATCAAAAGGGCTTGTTTCGTGGCATGGTCAGGAGCAGCCAGAAGCCACCAAGTGTCATACACCATCACAAAGTCCTTAACAAAAGTCAATATTAAATAAAGACTGAAGAAGAAAAAGAACGTACAATCCATATAGAGTTATGTTAGGTTAAGTTAAATAAGGCTAGGTTAGGTTACGTTACGTTAAATTAGGTTTCGTTAAGTTAAACTACGTTAGGTTAAGTTAGGTTAGGTTACGTTAATTTCTGCTAGGTTACGTTAAGTCAGGTTAAGTTAAGTTAAGTTATCTTAGGTTACATTAAGTTATTTTAGGTTAAGTTAAGTTAGGTTAAGTTTAGGTCTGGTTAGGTTACAGTAAGTCAGGTTTGGATTCCTCCAAACTATGCCAGGAAACAGACGTCCTCAATGTAACTAATAGGGGATCTGTTGTTTCGTGTCATAGTTTGGAGGATTAGCTAACCCTCCAATTTACCAACAAGATAATAACTTATAACTTCTTAAGGACCCTGTGATCGTGTATGAGACCTAGTGGCTTCTGATTCCTCCTGACTATGCCACGAAACAAGCTCCTTCAACATACAGTAGGTGGTGTTTCGTGGCAATGTTTGAAGGACTCACTAAACACCAATTTTCTGACTACATCACTGGGGTCCTTAATTAAGATCTGCCCTGAAAGATCCACGATGGGTTGGGTTATGCCGTTTCAATTATCAGACAGAGCCTTTGATATGAAGAAGCGATATCGAAATGTCATCAACAAAGGATCAGAGGGTATTTTTTTTATTGCAGTCGTTATAGAAATTATCGCATCTTTTATTACCAGAGTCCCATTCGATGATGAAAAGTCAATGGGAAAGTTTTTTTTTTAATATCCTGTGATCCTCAAAGACACGTGTGGCATGAAGGGCTTAGATGAAAATGTGAATGTGTCGCGAGTATTGAGTAAGGGACGAAAAGTGAGTCTAATTAAGAGGCAAATTAAGATAAAAAAATAACTAAAAAGGTAAACGAGACGAGGGAGATGATGAATAGATGAATGGATAGATGGATGGATGGAGTCAGAAGGTAATGGTGTCTTTTTTATGGAGGAAATTCTAACAATACACCCAAATAGACTCTAACGTTACACAACAGTTAGATAACAATAACAAACACAAAAACCAGAAACAAAAACATTAAATACAAAAACCAAAACAAACAAAAAAACAAAAACAAAAATAAAAATAAAAATAAAAATAAAAATAATAATAATAATAATAATAATAATAATAATAATAATAATAATAATAATATGACACGAGGGTGGGGAAGAAAGTGAAGAAAAAACAAGTGATTAATTAAGCAGAGAGATGATAAAGGGAGAGATAATAACAACAATAATAATGGAGTGAGATGAGGGAGAATGACGGACGGGGAACAGAGGTATAATATAATGTGGTTAATCCCAGACTCATGAGAAGAGTAACAGGAGACGATGAGGAAAGGAGAGCATGATGACGAGGGGAGTAAGGAAGGGCAGGGCAGAGCAGGAGAACAAAGGGTTAGTCTATGTGTATGTGTTTGTGTGTATATAAATAGTTGGGTGTATGTGTGTATGGATTGTATATAGATTGTGTGTGTGTATGTGTGTATATGTATAAATAGTTGGGTGTATGTATGTATGGATTGTATACAGATTGTGTGTGTGTTTGTGTGTGTGTATATATGTATATAAATAGTTGAGTGTATGTATTGTTACTAGACATAAAGGGCGATGTGACCTAATCCTTCCCTGTATGGTAGTGAAGATGGTAGTGAAGATGTAGTGAAGATGTCACACCGTAACAGTATGTATAGATTGTATACGGATTGTGTGTGTTTGTGTGTGTATATAAATAAATAATTGAGTGTACGTATGTATGTATGTATAAATTATATACAGACAGTGTGTGGGTTGTCTATTTGGTTGGTCTATTTGGTTGGTGTACAGTCACGAGCACTAATAAGTATACAGCTTTGGTTGCAGCTTGAACAGTCCAATTCACCAACGATGTAATTCCAATGGAGATCTATCTTATTGTACATTTATTTACTGTCTCTAGGTATTCGAGGCACACCTGAATACTTATTAGTTCTCGTGTGACTAAACCAAGATATCCACACATTAGAAATAAATAACAACAAATTCATGCACAAATTCATCTCAGAAAAAAAAATTCATAACCACGAGTCCACCAGCTTCTCTCTAGACACGTGTTATCAAAATTAAAAGTCCTCAAGTCTCCCCTCACCAAAGGCATCAATCACAATTATAACTCCACCAGACCCTCTTCAAAAGTATCATAATAATCTCGTGAGTCTGTCCACCATGAGTCCTCTTAAGGGGGTGCGGGAGTAGGGGATAGGCTTGGGGGGGGGGAGTTGGGGGGTGCGGGAATAGTGGGAGAGGCTTTGGGGGGTACGGGAATAGTGGGACAGGCTTGGGGTGGGTAGAAAGCCTGTCCCCTATTCCCGCACCCCTTTACCCCCCCTCCCAAGCCTGTCCCCCAAGTCCCGCACCCCCCAAAACCCCTCCAAGCCTGTCCCCTACTCCCGCACCCCCCTAACCCCCCCAAGCCTGTCCCCCTATTCTCGCACCCCCTTAAGGAGATACGTACTCTTTTGATAAATTTGAGGGCTACTGATTCCTCCAACCTATGCTACACAACTGATTCCCCCATTGAAGCAACATTGAGGTCGGTTGTCTCCTGGGATAGTATGGAGGAATCAGCAGCCCTCTAATTTAACTACAAGAGCCTCTCCCCTTAATTAGCACGCTGCATAGTCACGAGTTAAACCAAAATTTTCATCATTGCCAATCCACAGTTACAATTGCCACCACTTATAACTGGTACAGGAGAAGGGGAATGACAACGCTCACAGTACCAGTTATAAATGCTCGTAACTGTACACTCGCAATCCATAACCCCTATAGCCCAGACACCTGAGTCGGAACCCGAGATCTGGAGAAGGCGGTTTCTGGACTACATCCCACCCAAATCATAATGGGGTTACACACATCTCAAACCCATAGTGGAGGCTTTGGGTGGGCTGTCGTCTAGAAACCACCTGCTCCAAATCTCGGGCTAGGGCTACTCAGGTGGGCTAGGGCAGGGGCCAGGGATTATGGATTGCGAGTGTACACATAAAAAAAAAAAAAAAAAAATATATATATAAATTAAATAAATACATAAAACTATCAAACTTTAGGTATCTGATGGTTTTATAAATGGTTAGAACAGCTCAGATGCCCCGGAAACAAACAAACTATATTTCACTATCCATCGCCTGGGGTGTCACAATATATCACACGAAAATTATTACACCGTTCGTTTTTTTTTTTTTTTTCGTTTTTTTTTTTCCTGTGTAGCTATCCAGACTCGTGTTTTGTAATCGCGATTCCACAGGTCGCTCTCTCCTACCTGTCTTTATATCCCCTGGGGTTCTGATGTGGTCAAGTTCGGTCAGTCCCTCGTGAATATTTACCATTGCTCATAGTGAGATCTTGTGTACGTGTGTGTGTGTGTGTGTGTGTGTGTGTGGAGGGAGGAGGAGGGGGGGGGGGTCGTGGCCACAATATACTGTACAGACGCCAGCACCTTCATCCATCAGCATCAACAAACTTCCCTCGTAACTCTGAAATATCCCGGTGCTGAAATATTTATTATTCTCCGAGCGGAGGAAAAACGTGCAAGTTTACCCGGCAATAATGAGGCTCAGCAGCTCACACACACACACAGATACACACACACATACACACGGATAAACACACACACACAGATACACACACAGATATACACACACACGGATAAACACACACACATATACTCACACACAGATACCCACACAGATACCCACACAGATACACACACACACACACACACACACACACACACACACAAGTACAGATGGACACAAGATATTGGGGTGTCGTTGCTTACAAGATTTTTTTTTTTTGTTCTGTTAATTGAGAAGGCAACAGCAAGGACAAGATTCCCTATTCAACCCATATATTAGAATGACTGCATTTCAGAAACTATAGAGGAACTATAGTAAAATGAATATGTTGCTACAAATACTAGTTATATATATATATACCGGTATATATATTTCAGTTGCTTTGTGAATCATGTCGGTCCGTCAAAAAATAACACAGATACAGGAAAAGTGAGAGAACAATAATATGCACCACTGAACACTGAAAACAATAACAAAACAAAAAAAACTGTGATGGAAGACTGAGTACACATGTAGCGGCTGGAGATATTACATTCCCATTCCCACCCTTCCTGAAGCTGCTCTAAAACTAAATGAAATAACACAGTCAAACATATTGGCTTCAACATAATAATATCAGAGATTCATTCTACTGTTGCATCTTTTTCCTCAAGAATTTACACGACGGAGTTCAAAGACTGGGTACGTTTTTGTATTGTTATTAAAGGGAAGAATTTGTTGGGGTGACTCGGAGGCTACAGTTTCCTCCAAAGATATTCGGAGTCCAGTAAATGTTGCACAAGGGGACAGTATGCATATGGGACATTGGATTGCCTTGATTCCTCCAAAGTATGTCATGAAACAAATCCAATGAATAACATTAATGGTATCCTGTTGCTTGGAATAGGTTGAAGGAATCAGTTGCTCCAAATTTACCACCAACAACATTGTACCATATACCTAGCCCCTTAAGGGCTCCAAAATATTTGTGAGGGTGATAAATATATATATTTTTTTTTCATAAGAAGTATTCGTCCGTTCGTCTGTGTTACATATAAAGAACATGTGTTCGCTCAAGAAGTAAAAGATTAGAGGCAAAGCGAAGTAATTAGTGAGTCTCTGACAACCATATGAATTATTCTCTGCGTATTATAAAGCAAAGTAAATTACCATGAAAGGTTAAGCGATACCGTCCTCCTTTCCTGGAAGCACGGAAAACAGAATTTCCATCATTTCCCAACGCCTACCTGCGATTTACTCAGAAAACACTGCCTACACCGGCTTACTCTATATGCATGTATGCATGTATACATATGTGTATCTGGACACATATGTGTTTATATTTAGAAACGTATGCGTATATGTATGTATGTATGTATGTACTATGAATACGTGTAGTATGTATCTATGCATGCATATTCGTGTGTCATTTATATATTTACTTATTTATTTATTTATCTGTTTTTATAATATAGTTTCCTATCTATCAGAATTTCTCTGTTTGGAAAAAGTACAAAAACCACACATCCATCAAAGCTTGTGGCCGCGACAAAAGCAACACCAAGCCACCAAGCGCTCCAATCACTTTCAGTCGCCACGAAAAATTCAGACTTCCTACTTTCCAAATACTCATATAGTAGTAACGACAGCATACACTGATAGAAAATAGATGCTCACAAAAAACAGATTATCAATAACACATTATATATATATATATATATATATATATATATATATATATATATATATATATATATATATATATATATATATATATATATATATATATATATATATATATATATATATATATGTTTCTTTTTGTCCTTCAAACGTATGCCATTAATTACGTCATTTGGGACAGAGGAGGCTTGATCGGATTTTTTTAGAGACAACTGTACACCCGATCATCCCTGCAGATACCGATACACGGAAGCACTCGGCAATACAATGGACTAAAAACATACAACGTTACATTGGATATAGTTACAGTATATATTCACCCACCATGCACCAGTCAACCGTTGTCCCATCCCCCACCCCCCACACACACAACACACCACACCTCTGAGTTCAACACCAAGTCACCTACATCCTTGTCATCAGTTGTTTTGGTCGAATTAGAGGACTAATGATTCCCCCAAACTATGCCAGAAAGCCGACTACCTCAGTGTATATGAGTGGGAGAATCTCTTTTGTTGCAGCATTTGAAGAACTATACGTCAACACCGAAACCTTCACAACAAACGAGTGCATATAAATCTCCAGACGACTGTTGGCAATAATGATAAAATAAACAAGACACGCAACTCACTGGCAGAGAAAAAATCCCCAAGTTCTAGAGGTGCTAATTATGCTTTCAAACACCAGGGGCATTTAAATAGATATTAATTGGTGCTGGAGAGACGTCTAACAATATGAATGGACATGATTGAAGCGTGATGCCAACTCTCACTATCTCTATTATGTGTTGGTGAAATGACCGAGTTGACAATGAACGTTCCTGACAGCCACACCACGTGACCTCGAGACAAAGAAGGATGGTGTTATCTAACCTCGTTAAACACAAGTAAATAACTGTCCAGAAATTCAATATATTTGTTCAAAATTCAGAAAGACTTGTCCAAAACCGCAGGGCATCATGGAAACATTCAAACAATATGGATGTGTATGTGTGTGTAAATAGATTGACACATATAAGAGTAAGAATTTCTATAAATTTGTTCCGTGCAGTAAAACTGTTAGCGTCTGGTGTACTGTGTCCAGTAGACCAGCACGTCACCACCACCACCACCCTACACCACCACCCACACCCACCAATATGTTCCCCAATAACTGCTCACATCAATTCCGCTGCAATAAATCGCTGTGAAGGTTTACAGGCTCCAATTTGGACGTGATGCCAGTATGAAATTTGAGTCGGCACTTTTCAAATTGGCTAGGTAAACAGTCCGAGGCAGGAGTTTAGTTCTGAATGTAGTGGTGGTGTTGGTACAGTGATGCTTTCTTTGCACAGTGAAGGCCGACGCTAAGGCTCTATTTACGCACTTAGTGTTCTCATGATGCAATGTTGACGCAGCCCAGATTTGCACACGAGTCTTCACACTAGACTTACAACTTTTCCCTGAGACCGATATTAATAATTCAGTGCAAATGTTGTTGACGAGCCTCTTGTGATACACTCAACTTCCTGGACACAGAGAGCATCATGGATTTAGGTGTATAGAAGCTGCACAAGTCTGCACACTTTTCATAACCTACGTACGTACTGACATTCTTCACACCAGACTATTGTGTGTGTGTGTGTGTGTGTGTGTGTGTTGGACTAAACTAATTGCCTTTTATCACCAACAAGCTATTTATTTATGTTTGCCCATAGACAATATCGAACGTCATTAATTATATCTTCGGATTAACGTTATGCAATGACAAGGATAAAAACTCCGTTGTCCAGGAATTGTAAAATTTTCATACATGAACATGTCAATTTTTTTTCCAAAGTATAATTGATAAAAGTTTCAGCTTTGCGTAAGTTGATAACATCTTTATCAATTCCTCCCAAATGACGCTTCAATCCTCGGTTCATCAGGCAGTAGATTTCCAGATTTCTGTACGTGACCAAAAAAATTTACTATAGCAAAAACATTTCGAGAAAACGGCAGATTGGAGATGCGGGGTATCCATCCCCGTACCTCTCACATGCTAAGCGAGCGCTCTACCACTTGAGCTACATCCCCATGTCGAGAAGGCATTAGGTTTTCCTTTAAATAATATCAAAATTTATTTATATGATATATAAGTTATATAATATATCCAGATTAAAATATAATAGCAACAATATTAGTTAATATTTACTCAGCAACATCCAAAACGTCAAACCCTACATCAAGTATAATAAATACATACAATCCTCATCAAACAAAATGCCACCACTTCACTTCAGTACAGCAGTTCCCGTTTACTGACCCCATAACCGGAATGACTTCGTACGGTACCTTCCCGCTTCTCTCAGTCCCAGAAGCGACACATAATCTGCACCCATTAAAACTTTTTGCCCGGAACGAAACCTACTCTCACTCATTCCATCAACTCGTGTCATTCTGCCAGACAAGAGAAGATCACCATCTATTATTTTTGCCGAGGTATTAAACCAACTTGAAGATCTCGGATGGTTGGTTGGTTGGTTTGTTTCTGTCATTGTTGTAGAGTGTTTTGGTTCTCGTGAGTTATTAAATTATAGTATATAGTTCTGGAAGAGTTCTTGGTTCAAAAGTATATGTTGTTGTTGTTGTCTTTTGTTGTCGTGCATTATTATTATTATTATTTGCGGACCTGCCAGATTGCACCCAAAATTTTTCATTATTATTATTATTATTATTATTATTATTATTATTATTATTATTATATGGCTCCATTTTTGTCTGTCTTTACTCTGCTATCATTCCCAAAAGTAGGAAGCAGGTTATGAACCACCGCTACCCTCTGAAGCAATAAATCCGAAACATCTTTTGACAGAAATAGGCTCTGGGTTACTTGGGGGTCGAGAAATAGCCTACAACTGACTATTGTTGGGGACTGTAAGAATACTATACACTCCTAGCAAAACAGATGCGATTCAAGTTTCCCAAAAGGTTATAATATATTTCACAAGTGACTGTGAATACGTCAGGGTGTTGATCGAAAGGGCATGTACTGTATATATGAGTGTTTGTGTGTGCGTGTATGTATGCGAGGGTGGGATGAAAGGGCGAATGTAGAACCAGAGGAAGTCGAGAAAAATCTTCCGTCTGGATTTAAGAGGACGAAGGCTCTCCTTTGATCACTTCAGTATCCTTACAAGATGGTATGGTCTTGCCTACTGAGCACGATTTCTGCACTGTGTATCCAAGTGTTTACATTTTGTGTGAATGATTTGAAAACATCTGCTGATAAATCACAATCATAAAGGTTTATTTCCCAAGCATATAATATTTTGTACTGACCCCTTCAAACATATAAAGCATTACCATACACTTTGATGCATTCAAATTGAGAGGAGTTTATGCAATATGATTTGTTAAAGCCAATCCTTCTGACTAACCAATACATATGGTGAATTTTGTATACGATATGAATGTCGTTTCCATATGCAGTTTTCATAGTAAATTCATAACATGTACAAATTATGTTATTGTTATATTTGAACCGGTTTATCCACTGTTTTAAAGAAGAAACACGTGATATACACATTAATAACAGAAATTTGCACAGACTGACCGACATACAGAACAGAATACAACTGTACAGACGACAGTACAAGTTACTATCCACTCCTGAAGGATCATACAGATGGATTTACGTTGTCAGAAGCATTAAAGTCTTGATCATTTCTTTTGCGGTTCTCTCTGAGGTTTGTCTGGTACATTATAAAAAGTGTGGTAAAGAAATATTATCAGTAAGTGCAAGCAAGTCATGTCACATTAATATTGCTGCAGTGTACCAACTTGATTTACAATATATATATAATTATATTAGTGGTAAGACTAACCTCAGTATCGTAACAAATATGTGTCAAAATAATGTATGTGTGTGTACTCTATTCTGGCTACCCCTAAAATCCGAGTGTCGGTCGTCGCGAACACTCCTCCCTTATACTTGTAATATAAAACTTATCACAGTGTTTGCCAATATAGCTTAACCACGTGGATGTACGGTACAATTACGGGAAGAAGTAAACTGAGATTGTCGAGTAAAAAACACACAAGACTCTTTCTGTACCCCACCAAGACAACTAGAGAGAAAAGGATTAAACAAGGTAATATTAACTTTCCTGTCTTCGTCCCCTGTTTCTCCCTAGCTCGTCTGTTGTCATGTTGAAGGACTGAGCGAGGGAGAAAATATCAATTTCTTCGTACTGACCTTTTATTTATTCTGTGTCTCTTTGTCTCTGTCTCTCATGTGCCGTCAACTTCAGACCGTCTCCTCAATTCTCCGTGTGTAATATGATTAAAAATTAGCAATAAACGTCACACTCTGAGCTAAGAAGGAGCAGGTGCACTTTCGCCTGGGTAAAAACAAATAAAATTATAGTCTCACAGGTTACACATTATTTCTCAACACGGCTGGTCACAAAACACAGAACTCTCTCTCTATATGCGTTTATGGATCAACACAGCACACCACCTACTGTAGTGTCCCTTCCTCCCCTCTGTCAAATTTCAAGGCTACCGATTCCTCCTCACTCACTATACGGGTATCAATTAGTGGCACTGGATTGACGACTGACCAACCTTCAAAATAATAACCATATCACAGCTAGGTTCGCTAAGGTTGTAGAGAAGGAAGGAAGGAAGGAAGTGGGTGAAGAAGGAGGGTTTGCAGGAAATGAAGGGAAGAGCAGCGGGAGTGCATGAGGTAAAGAAGGAGATGAGGAAGCGAGAGATACTTAAAGGCGATGAAAAAGCAAGAGAGATAACAGTGTGAGGGAGAGAGGAAAGGGATTTTTACACAGTTAGATACGTGGAGAGAGAGAGAGAGAGAGAGAGAGAGAGAGAGAGAGAGAGAGAGAGAGAGAGAGAGAGAGAGAGAGAGAGAGAGAGAGAGAGAGATGAGAGAGAGAGAGAGAGAGAGAGAGAGAGAGAGAGAGAGAAGAGAGAGAGAGAGAGAGAGAGAGAGAGAGAGAGAGAGAGAGAGAGAGAGAGAGAGAGTAATGTGTTGAAAAGGTAGACAAATCCAGAAATATATACATACATATAAACACACATACTTACGTACTGTACATACATGGAGACAGAATGAGAACGAGTGGGAAAGAGAAACAGAGAGAGAGAGGGAGAAAGTACCTATAGGGATGGAGGGAGTATAGTGGTGTAAAGGTAATTGGCAAAAGACAGTTAATTGGGATGGAAGTCTGAGAGTGGAATAAGCCCTGCCCAGAGTTTAATAACGAGAGAACACGAGGGCAGGGGAGAAGGATGGAGTACATGGAGGAAGATGGACACCAGGGAAAACGAGAGAGAGAAAATTCAGCATAGAGTATAATACAGTAACTAAAATAATGCCCAGATTAATTAAGAAGCATACTTTATAGAGGAACGTATGAAAAGAGAAAATAGGCCATATTTTCTTAACCAAACGCCGATTGAGAGGAGACTTAAAA